>CM027089.1:1950505-1983005 GCA_015343265.1 Pao palembangensis | reverse complement strand
CCGCCTCTAGCAGAGACACCCAAATCTCCCCATGGTGTAAGCTGTTTAACCTGCCACTGTCGCGTTCCATCTTTTTTTTTCTCCTCTTCTCACATGTCACACTCTTGTAGACGGTTTCACGGGCTTTTATTCAGCCTCGTTGTGTCGTCTTTTATTCTGCCAATTAAAATTGAGTTTATTGGAGTAGTGTGATAGAAGTGCAATACAAATGACTGATTGCATAACGTAACCTGCAGTTATTGGTGCTTACAGGTGCAAACATTTTCCAGCAGCTATTGTAGTCTTTAAAATAAAATATAAACACACAGACAAATGAAAGGACGGATTTGATGGCAGGAACCAGTAAGACAGAAAATCTACTAATCCGTCAGGGGGAATGCTGTCAATGAAAACAGGATCGATGTGCGCGCACGCGTGTGTGTGTGTGTGATGGCAGACGTGTGTGTAAAATGTTTGTGCGTACTGGTGTTACTGGAGCGAGTTGTTGATTGGTATTTTTGGCTCAGCCTGAAGGTGAGAGAGGGTTGATTGGCATCGGTGATTAGATGTTTATGAAGCTTTGCTCATCAGCGAGATAAACACCTCACCCCTGTCAGTTACCTGAGTTTTCTTCCACAACTACTTCCACACTACTTTCTCTCAAGGTGCAGATAAACACATGCGGATGTGACATCGCACAGAGAGATAAGAACTTTTTTATGCTCTTATCGCCTCGATTAGATCGCCATCTGTTTAGGAATTACAAGTTTGGTACCTTTAAAGTTTCCAAGTATTATTGAGAAGCTCCAGTCCACTGCTGTGGTGGGGCATGTACAGTAGAGGGTTTTTTAAGAGGATATGAAGCGCAGAGGTCCCTGGAGGACCTGCACAGCTCTGCTGCTGGTCAGCTCATGAACACAGGCTGGCACAGCTCTGCTGTCCACCGCCGTGACTAAAATCTTCACAATGTCTTTTATTGACCTGACTTAGTCGTCCCTGCCCCTCCCCCCTCTCGCTGTTTCATCCCTCACCTCGCTCCTGTTCACTCCCCTCCTCAGCTGCTCGGCTCTCTTCCTACCCCGTCTTCCTTTCCTAATGAAAGGAGGAGATATCATCTCCAGGCTGCCTCATTAAAACGCTGTCCCAATTAACTGTCAGCCCTTTCACCAGAGACCGACCGATGCGAAGCAGAGAGCGCATGGAGGAGACGGGGATGGGGGATGTTCACACATGAGCAGGAAGGTAAAAATGCTAAAGTCGTATCAAGGCAAACTCCTGCCTATGTCTGTGTGTGTTTGTGTGCACGTGAGAGTGCGTCGGGGAAGGCGATGGTTAATAAAGCTCAGTTTATGAACGCTGTGGACTCTTAACGACCTGTTGGTGTTTTAGCAGCTGTTTGGGGATGATTAAGGCCACGCTAACGTGCGTTTGCTCGTCCACGTGTGTGTCCGACAGACTGTAAACCTCCGTCGCTCCAGCGATTTAGCCGTTTGTCTTTTATAGCTACATTTTAATAACTTTGGATCACGACGCTCTCAGAGAACCTGCAGCCGGAGCGCCAATAAGACTTTAGCAGCGGGAGCAGTCGGGAGGCAGACGAGGACCGGAGCTGGCCAATCACACGTTCCTGTACCGCCATAACGTGCGCTATCATTGCCTCTCTTTATCAGCTTTAATTCCATCTGACTCCCTGTGTGCTCTTTGTAGCTTGTAGCCTGAAGGCGGCTTGAAACCGTCAGGATTGCTAATCTTTTGTGCTTTCAACAATTTATTTATTGACCATCACGGAGTGAGTTCATCCACTTGAGCACGCTTATTACCCACAACAGAACCACTGATGGCGGCAAATGGGGAGTAAATTTACCAATGTTCCTGTCTTAAAAAAGCAAGAACAGTTAAATGAGCTTTCTCCTTGGCGTCGGCCTCAGCAAGGAGTCACCACAATAACATTAGCATCCAAATCCGTTTTGTCTCTCACTCCCATCGGGACGGGTCCCAGTCGTCCCTGCCTTTGTAGGGGTTAGCTCGTTTGCGTGGTTAAGTCGGTGCGGCAGAATGAATACATGAAAAAGGATAAATAGGTGGCTGCTTGTAAATGCAATGCATGCTGGGACCCGAGTTTCACTTCCTGAAACAAAACCCTTACTCTTGTAGCTCTGATAGCTACGAAGATAAATATGTCAGCCGCTAATAAACAATAAACACGACGTCTGATGGGAATACAAGGCGGAATAAATTAACTCAATTTAAAGTTGATATGATTCTTATGTACTTAAAGCTTCAGAGAAGTCTGGGAGAAGAAAATCCCAGAAGAAGGAGGAAGAGAATGTTGACTCTGATTCCTCTCGACAGTTTCCTGTCCTGCTTCCCCTCAGGGTGGGCGTGCTCGTGTGCGTGTGTGTGCACACGTGCTTGTGTCGGTAGCTCCTCCGGTCAGTGTTGGGAACATATGTCTGCTGTCTCCATGGTAACGTGATACATCAGAAACACAGGAGTCTACCTGCGGTTATGAAAATTCTTGAGCGGGGGGAAAACCATGCCTATCTCACTCACACACACACACACACACGTCTCGTTGTGAGTTAATTACATTCACAGGTGTGTTTTCGTTGTGTTGATGCACATAAAAGATTGAAAGGATGTTTACGTCCTAAAGCTTCATGCGTGTGTCTCTGTCAGTAATTAGATATTTATTTGCTTCAGAACCAGGTTTGTGTTTGCTTGTCAGTTTCAGGTTGATGAGCCGCACCGTCGGTGTTGTTGTTTTTTTACACCCCAGAATGTTTTTCTTTTAGTTATGCGCCACTCATAGAGATTAATGACATTAAAACACTCAACAAAGGATTGATTACAGTATTAATATGGATGGACTAGTTATTTATTTACTCCTCTTCCTCTCAGTCTCCCTCTAACTCCTGACGGCAGAAAAATGCAAAAATCTGCATTTAAATTGAACCAAATTCATCTGCATATTTTTGATTATTCAGTTAATTTGCCTTGTGTTATTGTTTTTCATTCCATTCGTCACCGTGCAGGGCTGTGGAGGCTGTTGTTGAGATTCTGCTGTATGTGTGTGTGTGTGGGTGGAGGGGAGGCAAAGGTGGAAATGGAGCTGGCTGAAATGGAATGAGAGTTGCGCAGAGCCGAGGAGAACCGTCTTGTTAGTGGTGGTGAACAAAGATGGAGGTCAAACTGATCTGTGAACTGTTATCACCTCAGTACACAGCCAGCCGTCACACACAGCCTCTGGTGGTTACAGTCACACACTTTACTACATCAGATCCCCTTACTGGAACTGTAATGGTGGCCGAGGTTGACCAGTCACATCCTGGCCTCCGAACGATCCCCATCTTCATCTGTGTTCTCCTCTGTAGGGTCTTCTCTTCTTGGAACCCTTGATGATTAAAAACCTCAAAATGTATCAAAGAACACGCTAGAATATAACCGGTATCGTTGCATCTGAACGCGTCCCTGAGGGATCTGAACCACCAGCAGCTCTGTCTGTTGCCTTGGCTCCAAACCTCAGTTGTTACTGTACTGTGTTAGCGTATTAACGGTGCAAGGTCGGGGGCGTGGCCACTTCCTTCGACCCTGCAGGCTTTTGGAAGGATGGCCTGATTGCCATTCCGACAGCGCGGCGCTCTGTGGCTGGATGAGGCCAGCGCGAGGCCACGCCCTGCATTCCAAACCATTTAGTATAGATTTCCTTTAATTGGATAGAAAAGAGGGGAAGCGTGGGACGAGGACGGTGCTCCTCGCCGCTGCTGCGCTGCGTCCTCCGGAGGGTTTAGGTGCAATTTGTCCCCACTAATCTGGGGGGGCGGACGTTTCCCTCTGGCTGTGTTTCTGTAATTGTTGATAAGGCTGATGTGATTGGAGGAACCTGCACTATCAATAATGGACCTTCTCCTCACGTTGTGACCACCACAATCGCTGCATTCTGCTGAAAGAGGAAGTTGTATTTATTTAAGATCAGAGCTTGTTTTCAGAAAGGTCAGATATTGTTTAAAGTGTCTGCAAATCAGCATTGATAAGGTCAATATTTGAATAAAGCACAAACGTCTTGACTTTCTACCAACTTTTGTCTGCAGCCGTAAACGACAACTTCCACACCAGTTGGTTTGGCGGCTAAATTCCCCCAAACGACTGAAGGAGAACCACCAAGCTGGAATTCTGTGTGTGGAACTCCTGTTTGGGCCTGATGACGGAACGTTTGCCGAGCGCTTCCTGGACAGCCTCTGCGTTGGCTCCTGGTTAAGCAGCAGGTGAGCGCAGCTGCGCTGGCTCGCCCGCCAGGTTTGCTTTGACGGCTTCTCCTTGGCTGCAGGGACGCGGCAGACGTGCAGCAGACGTGCATTGACGTTTCGGCCAGGTCGGGGCAACGGTCAGAACCGAGCCCGAGTGGCCGGGCCTCCTGGGCTCCCTCTGAGTGTGTCCGAGATGTGGTTATCTCCATGGTAACCGCCAGCAATAGCTTTCTCGCTGTAGGTGTTCCGTGTTCCCAGCCCCCCAATGGTCCCGAAACACACGTGTTTGTGACTGCGTTTGTGTGTGATGCGGCACAGCCTGCCACTCAGAGGGGGAAACCTCACCCGGACCCTTCAGAGTGAAGGGCTAGCGCTCCAGTCATGAGAAAACCGAGAGGTCACGTAGGCAAACGATAAGCCTGCGTGGAGCGCTTATGATGGGAGATGAATATAAAGAAGAGAGAAGCTGAGCTTCACTCACACTCTCCCTCAGTGGACTCCAGCCTCAGCCAAAAGCGCTATCTCAAAGGAAAGTTTGCTTTGAGTGTTGAAGGTAGAAAAGATAAATGTCGTGGTGAGAGTGAGTCCTTCTATCCCAAACTTGCACAATATCTGCAGTGAGGCCGTCGTTATCTGTCCCGCAGGGTCCTCAACAAGTAGTTTCTCTGCATAAAAAAGAACCCAAATCAATATAAAACACCGTGTTAGCTCGTCCAGAGGTGACACCTGAGCCTTTGTTGCTATTTTTTATGCTTCACCGGGGTGGTCGGCGCCCTCTAGTGTGCAAGTTGACAGGGCGGGGTTAACCACACCACAGCCCTGGGGTCGGCTTTTTAGAACTGAAAATGAAGGTAGCAGACAAAGATGGGAGGTTCCCGGGTATTTGTTCCATGTCAGACACACACACACACAGATGAGATCAACTCAGCTGTTGACTTCAGTGTGAACAGCCAAAAATCTGATGGCTGAGAGAAGAAGACAAGAGAAGTCAAGTAAGTTCTTAGCTGACTGCACGATGCTGAACGCAGAGAGGTCGACTCACTGAGCATCACGAGTTTGTGTGTGTGTTTGTGTGTGTTCTTATATATGCTACATACTGAGTACCAAAATACTCATTCTACCAAAGTGAGGACATGTTTGGGAAGGGAGGACATTTAGGTTGGTCCTCACAGTTTTAGAGGCCTGTTTGAGGATTAGCCTGGTTTTAGGGTAGAACTGGGTTTGGGGTAAGGTCAGGGTTGGGGGGTTCATTGGGTTGGGGTTAGGGTAAGGGGCTGGGGAATACATTATGTCCATGAAAGTCCTCACAAAGGTACAAGTACAAGGATGTTTGTATATGTTTATTTGAAAGTACTGCTGCAAAAATAGTAAATAAGACGATATTTATTTTATATTTACATTTTCTCGCCTTTTTATAAAGACCACTCCTCCACTCAGACATCTCAATATCTCCTCAACATGTCATCGGACCAGGATCCTCACTACTTTTCTCTCCTCTCCTCTTCTCTCTGCTCCTCTCCGCTCCTCTCCTCTCCTCTCCTCTCCGCTCCTCTCTTCTCCTCTCCTCTTCTCTCCTCTTCTCCTCTCCTCTCCTCTTCTCCTCTCCTCTCCTCCAGTGCTTTAATTACTTTGTCCCTCGTTTCTCTCCTCATCCCTTCTTGTTTCACTCCATCGCCTCAAGCTGCTCCCCCTTCCTTTAATTAATCCACACAGATTTAGACACCTTTACCCTCCTGTGAATACACACACACACACACACACACACACACACACACAGCAAGTCCCTGTAGACAGCTACAACAACTTTAAGTGATCTATACTTTTAATGCGTTTCTCTAGAGATGGTTGTGGTGAAATACTTGGGTCCTATTTGATATGGCTTATTGTGTGTGTGTGTGTACATGCAGGGCTCCAATGGAAGCATGCAGCTCATGGAGACAGAGTTCTCCAAAACTCTGGGAGAGATGGTTTCCCTTCACCTTCATCACCAGAAGAGCATCCCGGCGTTCCTGTCTGCTGTGACCCTTGACCTCTTCAGCCGACAAACCACCGTCTGACACCTCCAGCCAGGCAGAGCTGTGATTTATCTGAATTAGCTTCCATTTTTCCCCACCTCTCTTTGCTTATTACTCCCATATTCTCAGTTAAAGATGCAGGTGATTCTCAGCCACACACCCTCTGCTGTGTGTGCATGTGTGTGTGCACGTGTGTGAGAGAGTGTTTGATCAAAGCTAAAAATCAGCTGAGCTCGCTGCATATTTCATCACGCACGCCGACTGCAAGGATGTGGTGGAACGGCAGCACCTGAGTTTAGCTGGAGCAGGAGAAGCTTCTGACGTCCATCCTTCGGTTCCTCCGTTGGTGTCTGTTCTCGTACCAGAGGCTTCACACGGATGAAGAACCCAGGTCATTATAAAACCCCTGCATCTTTTCCCCCCTTCGTGTCCTGGAAGGTGTTTGTATACGAAGTTGGTTTTATCTCTATCTGCCAGAGTCACGCCATGCATTTATATTAACAGTGGAAATTGAATAAGGTTTAAACTGAAGTTCCTGAAGATAAGCGGAGGCCTTGAACGCTCCGGTTCGATGTTTGGCAGAAAGTCGACCTCAGAGTCGACGGTGTCGGTGTCATCGCTGAGCTTTTACACTGTAAAGTCAAGTTTAAACCGACGAATTTTGACTCCAAACAACTGCAGCTGGATGATTTTAACCTTATTTTTCCATTAGCATCAGAACTGAAGGCAGCTTTGATGACGCTTTGTTAACTTTGATTCAAGCTGCTTCATTAAACTTTCAAACCTGCCATGTTGAGCTTTTGTCTCCCCCTTCTGGCAGGTAGAGTAATGACAAATCCCGCTCGCCCCCAGTGACGGAATAAACAGTTTTTACTGTGAATCTTTGAACAAACTTTACAGATTTTTATCAACGTTCTCTCCTTTATTTCGAATGCGAGTCATTTTTAGAGAACTCGCAGGAGTGGAGGCGCCAATCACCCGAGGAAAAAAAACAAACAAACAAGCGAACGAACGAAAAATACAGGGACTGAAAATAAAAGCCGCCAACTGCAGCAGCAACAACAGAACTCCAGCTGGAGCGACCATATGTCTCCTGAGAAAACACTTCCTGTACAGTAAATGCCACCTACTCTTTCTCCCCCCCCCTTTTTTTTTAATAAAATACGCCCTTGTTTTCAAAACAGATTTTTTTTTTTAATTTCATGAGCTCTGCAGCACAATAACACACAAAAACCCTTCAGTTTTATTACTGCTCACTTAGAAATATCAATCCGTTTTCTTTTTTAAAAGCTGAGTTTTACACACAAATGCAGCGGTATTTTTTTGAACCTTCACTGGAGGCGAGCAGTGGCAGCTTTGCGCTGCTCGGGCTCTTCTCTGACCCTTGACCCTCAGGTGGCTGGTGGACGTTCACGCCTGCCTGGCTGAGTGGGACGTTACAGAAGAGCGATGGCCTGTTTGTGTCTGTGCGCTGATGCATGAAACAACAGGGATTCAGCCTCACAAACCACAGCCGTTCAAAATATCAACTTAGAACTTCTAATAATAAACCGATGCTGCTCTCTTTCCCGACCAGTGGAACCCGTCTCGAACCCACCGCAGCTTTTTCTTTGAAATTGTTTTCAGCATGTCTTCAAGTCTGCGGTTGCTCTCCGTTCTCCTCCTGATCTGCTGGCTGACGCCCACTGAGTGCCACCCCGTGACCCCGATCTACAGGAAATGGAGCCCCTTCACCCTCTGGGAGCGGCGATCGTGAGGCCAGAGTAAGTTTCTGGTTTCTGAGGGGCAAAAGTGGGATAAAACAGTCCTGAATGTTTCCATTATTGCTATTTTTTTGGCTCTGACACATTATGTAATCTGCACTACAGGAGCCTCTAAAGTTCCACTTAAACACAGAACGTTAGTAAAAGATCAAACTTTAAATTGGGGTCATTTTCATATAAGAATCCACTTAAATGTATGGAATGGGCACCTCTGTCATCAAGTTCCTCTCCTGAGTCCAGGAGGAGCGTAAATGACAGTAAAACGTCCGCCTCAATCACCTCCGGCGCCATGGGGACGTTTTAGTCCATCAGGAAAGAAAATTCTGACCTTTTCAGCTTTTCCATTTCTTTCTTTCCCCCGTCTGAGAAAATCCAATTGTCTCCCGGCTCCCCGGCTTCCCTCGTGGCCCCGCTTCGTTCCCCTCTTTTATTCATTCCTTTATCTTTATTTCATCAGCCCATCATCTCTCAGTCAAAAACAATTAGCACACCTCCGATAGCTGGTTAACTATAAATGAGTTTGAAAAACTCAGCGCCGCGGTCGAACGCCGTCCTCGGTGACCTCTGAACACCTTCAGATGCAGCTGAAGCCGTCTCAGGGCGGCTCTAAATCTTTCAGAAGCAATTTGCGTGCATTTTTATTTCATTTAGAATATAGGAAATGTTGATCGGTGCGGCAGAACCTCGGCTGGAGACTTCCCGTCCTAAAGTCTTCATGCGTCTGGCTCCGCCCCCTGAGGCGATCTCCCACCTCCTCCAGGCGGCTCCTGGTTCTCCCAACCCCACCGAGGGTACTCTCCGTTCACGTCCAAGTTTCCCTGAGGAAGGCAGGAATTCCTCCCCCAACCCCAGTGTGGCTGCGCTGCTGGGGGGCGCGAAGGTTGATTTAATCACAGAGCGGCGAGAAAACCAAACGTGCTCAGTTTTAATCAGACGCTGGTGCAGAAGGTCAACTTGGACATGACAAAGGAGTCGAGTTCCAGTTTCAGGTAGACCTGCACTCAGGATTAGTTCCAGATCGTTCTCGGGTGAGCATTTGCAGCCAAACTGGAGAGAAAGAGGCCACTTTAGATCTAATGTTGACAATTATTTTCCCCCAAAATTGGCCCGAGTGGACACAAACTCCCCATGACCCCAGTAATATAAAGTGGAAAAGCAGAAATTTGGGGCTGAACTGTTGCTCATTATAGGCTGCTTCATTATCATCTCCTGCATAACGATTAGTGAGAGCTAACGACGTAATGATGCTCCCCCGCCAGAGTCCCGACTGGAAGCAGACATTTGGAGAGAGCCGTGCGATGATGGAGCTGTGAGGAACAGCTTCGCCAACTCAGCCCTCCGTCTCCTTTCAGCATTTTTTGGAGCGGCTGCTGTGCTTAACGTCTGGCGAGCGTAATTCTCACAGCCCCTGCCTCTAATCCAGCATATACGGCGGCTCGGGGCGGCTGGATTGTGCAGGCAGGTCTCCAGGCAGACTCCAATATGGCTGCCAGCGCAGGAGAGTGACAGCCTGGCTAATTAGAGCGCTTTTAATTTGCACTGCCTTGATCTCTCGTCTTAGCCTCCTTCAGTCAGGAAGCTTGTGTGCATGTGTGGGTGCACACGCACACACACACGCAAGTGTGTGTTTTCCATCTTTAATTCAGTGTCACTGTGTAATTAAGGTGAGCCGGTGTTTAGAGAGGCTAAATGACGCCTTCAGACTTCATCCAAAGTGAGAAACCCTGCAGACTCTCATGTGCCTCACGTGCTGCTCCTCACTGGTCTGCATCTGGCCTCCAACGTCTCCGCCCGTTCTCCACGGCGGCGGAGTTTTCAGAGTCGGCAAATCGCCACCGCGGCTGCTTGACCGGCGTCCTGGTTCTGGGTCTGAACGCAATCAGCCTTCCTTTAAAAGCCTAAAACCTGTCTGCACAGCAAACGTTGTGTGATTTTATCTGCAGGACGACGCACCTCGTAGGGTAATTAGAGGAGGGGAGTTCAGAAGTGTCGCGCTGTCAACGCCAACACACCCGGCCTAATCTCTGACCTAATAAGTCGTGTTGTTCGCCTCTCAGCCAGAGTCGACCTTTGCAGTGTTCTCACACTCCCGGTCTGCATTATTAATGCTGCTGCAGTGAGATGAAGGGGTCCTCCCTCCCTAGTGTTTATTTTAATGTGTATTAATACACTGGTGAGGCTGATCGCGCTCCATCAACCCGCCTCCTCCTACAGGCTGGCCCACATTAGACTGATCTTTAATCTACAGGCAGCGAGTCTAATTCTCATTTTTAAAAGAAGGTTATTTCACAAAGACAACCCTCGGGGCTACCAGGGAAATCAAAATTCTGAAAATGAGCAGAGAATCCCATCTTTCCCTCCTCTTTTATCTTCCTTAGCCGCTTATTCGTAATTCAGTTTCTGGCTTTTTTCCTGCGCCGGTTCTGTCCTCATATCTCTTCTGCCCTCCGTCCCTGCTGGAGGTGTCACTGTAAGTGGAGAATAAAGAAGGGCCTTTATTGTCTGCGCCTGGGGAAGCCTCTCCTTCTTTTTTGCTGTCCAGGAGGCATCAGCGCTACAGCTACGACTGAAGTGGTGGAGACAGGCGCAGATTTTGGTCACCGCGGCGATGAGGCTGACAACGGGGCCAAGCTGGGGGCTCCTGCTCTGCGTCAGAGCTTTGGAAAGAACTCGCCCAGAAAGGGCAGCACTTCAGCAGACCTTAGCCCATCTTTGACGCATTGCATAATCTGGACAGAGGTCTGACAAAACTCGTCAAAATTAAACAAATTTGTCCCAAGTTTCTCCGCAAAATGATGTTTCCTGCAGCCGACCACCAGAGGGCTGGCGAGGAAGAGATCAGACTACTTTCTGCATTTTGGAACACTGGCCTCAAGTGTGATGGTTAAAAACGTGAGAATTCATGCGCGATCCACTCAACAAAGACAAGGGAAAGAGAAAAAGGAAATCTGGCTGCTTTTGCTGCCTGTGCGTCTGCAGCGATGCGCCATTCAAGGAGGTGTTTGGCATTCTTGGCAGGTTCCGCGGGGCTTTGGCCAGGATCTGGATGAACCTCCCCCCTGGTCCCCTCACACCCCTACCCCCGACTCTTTCGATTTGTGTGAGAGAACAATTTTACCGCCAAAGTCGTGTGTAAAACGCTCGATAAATTTCTCCTCTGACAACTGAAAGAAGCCTGGAAACGTGGTGCGACTCACAATCGCCGCGATACCCGAGCTGCAGGTGTGCTTTTGTGAACACGCACTGTTCCTCTTGCAGAGAAATTCAACGTTGGGGACGCGGCTGTTGTAGCCAGGGACACGTTCTAAATTCACCCCGAGCTCCTAAAAGCGCAGGACAAGCAGGAGAGGAGCAGACGATAAAACCCCCCGGAGGATGTGTTCTCTTCACGGCGTATCGATAGAAGCCACCCACCGTCGGCCCCGGAGCCACTTGTTCTGCAGCGGTTTGCAGATAAGGAGTAATGAACCTCGCCAGTCTTGTGTTGGAGTTGTGATTTTCAGGATGAAAAAGGAATGCACTTCCGTTCGTATATCACTCCGACCATATAAATCTAAAGGCTTATTTCAGCCGCAGCGCTAAGCCCCCGCACCGGGATTCAAGTCCTGACTCCAAATTACGGAAAAATCTGTCCAAAAACCATGCACGTAGATCTAAAAAGGTACATGGTACCAAAGTAATTATCTGTCTAAAAAAGATCATTAGCATTATTCAGTTACCCTGAAGCTGTTTGAACGGGATTAACAGTTGAATTTGAATCCAAATCCCACCCAGGAAGCTCATTCCGGGACGCCAACAGCCCTGGATCCTGGTTTTCCCAAACACATCCCGTAGTTGTAGCCTAAACACCTTGTTAACGCAGACGTCTCTCAAACCTACGTCCCACTTTGTTGCCCGGACAACAGTGTGTAGTCCCCGGGCAGGATACGCGCTCGGTGTCACTTTGGTGATTTGGTTCAGACTTGAAAACGCTCCCTCCAGAGCCGCAGAGACATTACACAACCTCTTTTTTCCCTCCTCGTGACCCTCAGACAGAGCTTGGCGTGCGAGACCACATTCTTCGCCGGGCTGCGAGCGCTTCCCGCCGCTCGGCGTGACATAACCGTCACTGAGCCGCTGACTTAAACGGACAGCGGTTGGTTCCGCAGTTGTCTGAAAGACTTTGTTTTGGAACTTTTGCCAGTCGGGATCATCGTGAAAAACGAGCTTCAGCGTTGCTGCTGTTTTCTTTCACCTCTCTGCTGCGTCTTCAGTCTCGATCGGCCCCCAATTCAAAATTGGAAGCAAGTACTCAGAAAATTGTGGCGTCGGGCTGGAAGAGAACGCTTCCAGATGGCTTATTGTAGCGAAAAGCAGCCTAAATTTCAGACGACGGTGTTAAAATTACTGACAGCTTATACTTCAAACACTTCAGCTGCCTTTTGTTCTGCGCGGAAAGATTTGAAGCCACGCTGCCTCCGGATGACACTTTGCTAGTCTGCCCGCAACTCGAAGAATGGAGACCGTCAGATGTCTTTCAACATCAAAAACATCGGCAGCCATCAGATTTGCACGCTGCTACGGCGACGACACACTTCACACGCAGCCACCGATCCAGCTGACAAAGGCAGGGAGGCGCCACCGGGGGGAAGTGGGAGAGTCAGCTCATCGGGAAGCGAGCCATGTCAAGCTAACCGCGGCAGCGTCAGCTGATTGTGCTGCGTGACATAAGAAGGGGGCGACCAGCGTGGGGTTGCTCGTTAACCCAGACGAATGTGACACCGAGGAAGCTCGAGCCCCACCCGTGCCTGCTGTACGTTGGTACGCTAATGTGACCTACCGCAATGACCTTGAGAAGCGTCGTCCATCGTCAGCATAGAATCAGAAGACGTTGCACACAAACAGCTCTAAATACCTTTTACCTCTTTTCTTTTTTGAAGTATTACAAATGTCCCCAATTGGTTGGCGAGCGTCCTCTGACGGAGGAAACACTCTATCTCAGAGCTGAATCTTTTGTGCTGGATTTCGTCTGCGTTCACCCAAGTTTTCCCGCAGCAAACTTGGCCAGGGTTCCTGTTTACCCACGTTGTGTTTGGACTGAAACACTGCGGATTTGCCAAACTGATTCTTTTCTATCTGAGCTGTGTAGTTTGCTCAAAAGGATTAGCAGTAACTGAGGGCTGCCTCTCAACACGAGCTGCTCTGCCCCGTTAATGTTGAACCAGGTTAAAGCAAATACTTTGGATTTCCATGCCCTCCCCCTACCTCCATAGATCCTGCTGTGGCTATCTGTAGCTGCCCTTTGGGCTAACTGCAAAGGTCAAAGTTCACCCTTGTGTCTGGCACATGTAAGCATCCTGCTGCTACAGTTAGCACTAATTACTAAATGCACGCTAATCTCAACGGGCCTACTGGAGCTCAGTGTCAGCTCTTCCTCCCGCCGGATGTCAGTGTTTGAGCCTGTGAAGGCAGGTAACAAACTAATTAAAGCACCTTTACCCAAACGGTGTGTGAGGTTTCGTGTCCACGAGCCTCATTTCACTTGTGTTGTACCACTGTCATCTGCATTCATTATGTTTCCATGTTATTACACAACTCATCAATATGAGAGGATTAAATTACCCTCGGAGGGCCGCTGAATGACCTATTAAGAGATTCTCAGCCTTGATAGGGATGATGACTCCATGTATTGCTCATAAATGCAGCTCCACGGGCTTGTGGGCATGACCATAAATATGAGGAGTTGTTTTTTATAGTTACTCAAAGCTTGTTGAAGACGCTGGCCTCGTAGCAGTGCATTCATTAGCTGCCACTGTTGCATTTGTAAGCCCGTTTCTTAGGTGCTCCTGCATGTTGTCAGAACGCTTGCAGTACCACCGCAGACCAGTCGGGGCAGTGTAGCCCAGTCATGCTGGAGGTACTGTATGTTTTTCTCTTTTGAGTGAAGCAGACTCCTTTTTGAAAAACAAATGAAAGTCCTGAGTGCACGTTAAACCTCTGGCAGTGGTACAGTTTCTCCAGGAAAGGAGACAGATGGAAGAAAGGCTAATTTATTGTGCTCATTTGAATGTTTTGACAGGAAAATAAAGAAAAGAAAGCCTCTGAGAGAGCCTGTGGCAGATCGCTTTCTCTGTCTCTTTTACTTCTTTGCTCCTGAGTCAGGTCCTTGCAGCATGCTCCGGTGTGATTTCTGTCTGTCGTCATCACGACCTCTATTTATTTCCAGGCATTGTTGCTCCATCAACACTCTCTCCATCACCCTGGAAAGAACAATGCCAGCGACCCGGGTCAACTGGTTGCTTCATCTCAGCCGTGTGATTCCAGAGGAGCTCCGTGACTCTGACACGTAACAACTTCAGGCCGTTATCGTTGGTGAACAGAATGAAATGAAGACAGTGTTTTAATACATCGCTACATTGATGTTACTCTTACTAAAAGAATGCTCAAGTGAGGCTCAAATCAAGCAATTAAAAAAAACGCAATCAGGAACTAGCTAAGAAACCAGGAAACCAATTTCTAAAGCAATGTTAAAAAGATCAAAGCGAGTCGAACGTTTAAGGCTGTTGTATCCGCAAAGCCGCAATCTGGGATGCGTAGCGCATCACTTCAACTCGCGTCAGCGTCGGATTGTTTGTGGAAGTTAGCGCTGTGGCTGTTTGGCTAACCCACCAGTGTGGCTCGAACTGGGCTTGATAACTTGAGCATTCTGAACTCAATTAATCAGAGAGAAAAATATTTAATACAACATTTCCATTTAACAACAACAAAAAAAACTTTCATAGTTTCCCAGCTTTTTTTTTTCCTTCCCTTTTTTCACATTTTTCGGAATTGAAACGTTCCATTCCTGGTTTGGATCAGCTCTGTATTTGAGAACAAACTGCCCTTTATGACCTTTTCTGATCTCCGAGCCTCCGGTCACGTATGTTACATCATCCTTTACACCAACATCTGTTTCATCAGCCTGTCGTCAGGCAGAATCTCATTTGTATAAACTCCACAGATGCGTGTGGTTGTGATTCCGTTGGCACGTCCCATTTCCACTGAGCTGCTTCTGGTGTTGGTGCTTGGACCGGCAGCAGTTCTTCCTGTTCCACCCTCTTCCTGGTGTACCTTCCGTTACCTTGACCCAGGTTGTGGCTGGCGCTCGCACCGAGCCCAGTACCGGCCAAGCACCAACACCAAGTTTAGTGGAAAAAGGTTATGACACCGACTGCAGGAGGAACTTCATCCACAAAGAAGGTGAATATTCCTCTTTATCCCACGTTTGAGTCCGTTTAAGAGTTTTAAACAGAAAAATTGGATCTGATACATTTGTAAAATCCAGCTAAACAGTATTAATCCTTAAAGAATACATTCATTTGTGTGGATGTGGCTGTGTGGTATCTATGGTAACTATTAGGGTGGGGGTGGGCAGTTGTTTGGGTGCTGCCAGTATCAATTCACTACCACAGTACTTTGGTCATAGAAACGACTGGAGGATGTGACGGGAACCGATGGAGGCGGAGCTTTTTGTGCAAATCGTTTGTCAGTTTGGCAAATTGATGGAAAGTTCTGCAAATATTTAAAATTCACGTCTGCGTGATCAACCAAGTTGGCACGGTGGCACCACAGTGGAACCAGATGGAGAAAACATCGGTAATATCAAAACAAAAGCGTGGCAGATGGGAGGAGTCAACGCGGGGTTGCTGTGGAAACACAGTGAATCGACCATCACTATCAGGAAGGAAGGTGAGTGCTTTAGGTCTTCAAAGAGTCGTTTTTGATACTGAACAGTGCAGATATGTTTTCCCAGTGGGAACTAAGGACATTCATTTGAAGATTAGATTTTTTTTTTTTTTTTTTAGTTCAATTTTAAAATCAAAAACGTACCTCTGTGAGCGAGCAGGTAGATATCTAACTTGGGATTCTTGTTTCTGAAAAGTCTGAAATATTTCAAAACCATGTTGTACAAAGAAAACAGTCACTTTAGTTGTAAATATAGAACTTCCTCTTTCTCTCTCTCTCTCTCTCACGGTTCTGTACAGCGTTCCCTCTTTTGGGAGGAGGACCGGGTGTTGCTGGGTTCACCAAGAGGAAGGACGGCCTTTGATTTTCGGCTCGGCGCCGAGAACATTCCTCTTGGTAGAAAAGGAAATCCCAAACAGTTTGTCTCTGTCGGTGTGCACGTCTCTGCCGAGAGGTTGAAAAGAGTCACGAGAGAGCCATGCCGTTCAAACGATAGAGTAGCAACGGTGAGGAGAGTAAGAATAATAAGACCAATAATGTAAGAATAAGTACTAGTAACATATTCTAATTTTTTTTCTGGATATAAAAACTTGAGGAGACGTTGGTACACAGTATGGTTCTATTCCCATGGTAGATTTGGCACATATACTCACTCTCCGGTGAGAGCTACCTACTCATTCTCAGCACGCTTGAAGATTACTGTCGCTAGACGACCCATCCGGGAGCCGATTTGTTTTGCGTGTGTCAAATCGCAGCAAGAAGGAGGCGAGTGGCTGCTCAGTTCGCCCGCTGTGGTCCGGCCTGACGCCTTTCAGCCTGGAGACTAAAGATGCTGTTCGGGATGGGCTGTCTGGCAAAGTTTAAGGTTTCTGTTTTTTCCTCATTCAAAAACTTCGTACAAATAGCTACATAACTCTGAGCTATAAGTCCAGAACATTACAAAAAGTAACTCAGTCTCTCTATAAGTTGTTCCGTGTAATATATTAGTTCAGTCTTTCTTGTTCTCAGATGAAAAGGCTTGGTTTATGTAGTCTGTGTTCCTGTACTTGCTACATACTGAGTACCAAAATCCGCATTTTACCAGCAAAGTAAGGACATTTTTGGGGAAGTGAGGACATTTTGTCTGGTCCTGTCAACTTCAAAGGCCTGTTTGAGGGGTAAAACGTGGTTTTAAGGTTTGGGTTAGAACTGGGCTTAGGTTAGGCTTCAGGTTAGGGTTGGAACGTTCTGGTTAGGGTGAGTGGCTGGGTAATTCAGTATGCCTATGAAAGTCCTCACAAAGATAGAAGTACAAGGGTGTGTGTGTGTGTTGGCACTGACAGATTCTTTTTGCTGTAAGTCTGTGTGTGTTCAAATATTTACAGATCTTTTTTTTTTTTTTTTTTTTGAGTATCTGCATCGATGCGTTGTGGGGGACGTGTGGTTGATTTTCCATCCTCAGACTGGGGGTGCGAGGATCAGGTCTTCTGCTGGGCAGACACGCCCTTCCAGTAGTCCAGTATGTCATGGAGATCCTCATCCTTGGCAAACTGCACCTTTTGACGGAGTGCGTGTCCGGCTGCCACGTATCCTTCGTCCTCCATGGAAGCCTGCCGGTGCCTCTTGCGGTGTAGTTTAAACCTCTCCCATAGCCCCAGGGTCGGCGTGCAGAGGAGCCCTTCGTCTTCCTCATCCTCCTCTGGGCTGGAGCAGTAGCTGAGATTATGGTACTGGGGCGAGAGCGGGTAGTGTGGGGAGAGCTGGGAGTAAGCAAGTTCACGCTGCTTGGCATGCCTGCTGAGGGTGAGGGGGTCTAACACAGAAGGCTTACGGCCTGGGTGGTGATGGAGATCCTGCAGGATCTGGGGGTGGTGCTGCAGATCCTGGAGTTGTTGCTGGGAGCCGGGGTAGGAGTGTCGGTGTTCGTTGTACTGGCGGATCCTCTGGGCTTCCGCCCGGAGGATGGCTGCTGCTGGGTTGACTGTACGCATAGCTTCTCCACATCCAGGGCCCCTTTCTCCTCTCTCTCCAGGTGAGGTCCTCTCAATGTAGCGTGTCTCTGAAGAGTGGTATCCTCCCTCTGAGCGGAACGACCGAGGGCTGCGGGCAGATCCTGGCGAAGAAGAGGTGCTGGGCCTTTTGGAGGTCGGAGGAGCGTCCATACTGTGGTGTCTCTGCAGAGAGTGATGGTAACTTCTTCCTCTCTCATCTTTCCCTCCTCTTCCTCCCTTATAAACCGGAGACAAGAACTCCCCTCCTCTATCCACTCTCTCCACTTGCTCAGAGAGAAGCACCAGTTGAGGCTCTGCAGTGGAAACAGACCCTCCGCCGGCAGAGGCGGGAGACTTGATCCCCTGTTGAAAGGAGGTCGACTCTGATTTGAGAGCATCTATGCAGTTGTTGATTATCTGGTTAACTTTGTCAACCTCTTTAGCGATAGTAGAGATCTCAGCGACTGAGCCTTGGGGATTGGCTTGTGGCGACATCTCCCTTTCTCTCTCCCTCTCAATGCCAGAACCTCTCACTTCCATGTAATTAAGTTTGGCTGGCTTGTGTGGTGGGGTTTCTATCACCTCTTGCAGCTTGTATGGATCCATCTCTGCACCCTGAGGGAGGTAAGGGATTCTGGACAAACTGTCCCCAGCACTGAGCTTCTGGGACACTGGGCCTACAGCTCCTCCTTCTATGTCATCTTCTCCACCATACTTGAGCTCGATCAGAGTCCTCTGGATCCGGCTCATTTTCCTCTCCTTCTCCTCCATAAGTCTCCGCTTCCTCAGACAATGGACAATAAGGCCAAGGAAGAGCAGCATCCCAAAAAGGCATCCCAGGATAGTCATTATGTAGTGGGTGGCTGATGACTTGTTTACCGCCCTTTCCACACCGCTCCGGCGGCCGGTGGAGATGGTCAGGCAGGTGTGGTTGAAACGCAGAGAGTTTCTCAAAGAAGCCACGCAGTAAGTGTAATCGGTATTAGGTTTCAAGTTTTTCAGCACAATGTCTTCCCTTTGACGCCTCAAATTTTGAATATCCATGAAGAAACTGTTGTTGTAAAGTGCCAGGATGTACATTTTCTTGAATGGGAGCGGGAGCTGAACGGTTATCACGGCGCTGGAATGGTGCACCTGCTTTAGCGTCATGATTGGATTGGTGTCAGAGAAAATTGGGCTGAAGTTGATTACCTCGTCAGGAGGGGTACCAGAGGCACAATCATCCAGTCCGCAGGGAGAGGCGAAATCTGGAGGCATGGTGGTGAAGTCGGCTATGCCCATGCCATTGAATGATGTCACGCTGCTGTCGACTTCTGTGCAGACGACGCTGAGCATATGGAGGGCGTTGCCTTGGGTGGTCATGCGAGGGTTCTGGCTCAGGAGGCTGTAACCAAAGAAGCCCTGAGGAGAGTCGCAGACCATCCGCTCACTGGTCCTGTTGGGGAAGGCCGACAGCCAGCGCAGGAAGCCCAGCAGCTCACAGGAACAGTTGAAGGGGTTCGTGTAAAGTTCACAGGTTGTCAGTTTAGAGAGTCCAGAAAACAAACTTCCATCCAGAACCTGGATCCTGCAGGGGGACAAAACACCCGGTTATGTTTCACCTTCAGGAAACGGAACGGAACGGAGCACAGTATGGACACATACACGCAGAAGCGTGGTGTCACATTCATTCATAGTCCCAGAAATTGGAACCAATATTTAAGCCCAGTTGGATTTTTTTGTTCTGTTGCTTTTGTGATGAGGAACAAAGGAAAAGTAGCTTCGTTGTCTGCTCTCCATCAAAGATCTGCTTTGTTCTGCAGAACGTCTGGCAGAGAAGCAAGCGAGCGTCTTGCTGTGCTGAAGCTGATAGAAAATAATAATTGATAGATTGCGTTTGTGTCAAAAACACTTTTGAGTCTGGGCTGACGCTGCAACAACCAGCATAAATTTCATGGCACCAGCTAACGTGGCCTGGAGCTGTTTGGTAACCTTAATTCCACTTGTGTCTCACTCTTTCAGCTGGTTGTCCCCCCCACCCCCAGCTTGCTCTGTGTCCTCTCAGACAAACCTGTTCCTTCCTCCGTCAGTTTATGATCTTTGAGTGCCTTTGAAAATAACCCTCAGAGCGGATGAACCTACTTGTTTTTGCTGTTGCTTTTATCCTCAAACATTACCTTAACATCAAAACGATCGATTCCAGTTACAGTACGGGCACCGACGGCGAGTTATTCCCTACGAGGAGAGCAGGAAGCTCCACTGGCACTGAAAAGCGGGATTATTGCAGCGTTGCGTCACGTCTTCCTGTTTCCTCCAGCCAGACTCGGCGTAGCAGGCTGAGTTTAGACAACGGTCCTGGAAGCAACGTCACCCAGCCTGACATTTAACGCCAACGTTCTGGCCTTGATTTTCAAACCTGCTCTATTCTCCAGTGAGGCTCTGCTGCGGCTGGCTTTTGCCTTCAAACTTTCTTTCCAGTTCTCACCCTTGGGCCCGCACGGGGGAAAAAAATGAAGCACATTTCGAATCTGCTCCGGTCTTAAGGGTCTTTGCAGTCGCGTAATCTCACTTTAAAGTCCATAGAACCAAAGGTCCGTACCTGTTCATGGAAAGGTCGATATTCTCTATATTGGGGCATTCCCAGAAGGTGTTGGGCGTGACCGTTTCGATGAGGTTTGCCTGCAGGTAGAGGTACTGCAGCTTGCCCAGGCCTCGCAGCATCCCCTCAGTCAGGTTCCTCAACTTGTTAAACCCCATCTGGAGAACCTGGGGAGACAAAGACCAAGTGGGATTATTCTAATCTCCGAGGAGTCAGACAACGCCAATCGTGGCCCGCCGCGGGCCCGGAACACGCAGAACAAGCAGACGACGGTTCTGCACGACCCATGTCTCACATGTCTCTCGGTGCCGTGCTGAATTTCGCGGAGAACTTGTTCACGTTTTAAACGTCCCTGGAACCACTCCAGCCGCCGGGGTAACCGTGTAAACACGCCAGCTCATTACGACAGCAGCCGGCTCAGTTTGGTGGGGAAAGAAAAACACTTTGCTGCTTCGTCTCCAGGAGCCGTAACGAGCGGGAGCTGCTGTTCCTGCCCAGCTGGAAGACTTCACGTCTTTCACTTCAGCAACAGCAGAAAACATCCCGCCTTGATTACAGTTAATAAACCTTTGTAGGGCTGTTTCACTCCGTCAGCGGCTCAAGCACGTCTGCCCGTGGAGGGATCCCACTTTACGCCACGCTGGGTGCAAGCGTTCACTCTTCCATCTGGGAAAATCCAGATGTTTGCATGTCGAGGGTCACGCTCACCTGCAGGTTGAACTGGGCCGAGAAGGCTCCGTCTTCCACGTAGCTGATGTCGTTCTTGGTGAGGTTCAGGTAGGTGAGGTTTCCGAAGCGGCTGAGGGAGGAGTAATGCACCGAGCGTATCTTGTTCTCATTCAGCCTCAGGTCCACGATGGTGCTGTGGAGAGAAGGTTGAGGGTGAAAATCCAGCAGTGGGACGTGGGCGGGACCCGCTTTGCTCACCTGTTGATGTGGGCGGGGATGTTTTCGTACGGAGGCTGGTTCATGCTGCAGATGGCCAGCCACACAAAGCCTTTCTCCCCCTCGATAAGCCAGCAGTCAGCGGTTACCGCGGGCAACCGCATGACTGACAGCAGGACCAGCCAACAGAGGAACGTGGGGAAAACTGCTGATGAGGAATCCCCGGTCACGCCGAGTCTCCGCCGTCCCCGTCCTGTCCTCTGGGCCATTTGGGATGCTGTAACAGTGTCCACTGGAAAAAGCCGAGCAGAGATTCTGTCCATCTAACATTTATTCTCGTAGGTTGGTGACATTTTGAAGGGCGATTGCGAGTTTATGGACTAATATATCAGCGCCTGGGGCTGGGAGAACACCTCTGTCAGACTGGACTACTCCAGGTTCAGTCTCAGCATGGTAAAAATGTCCCCTCCTCCCCTCAGCTTGTCCTTAAAGACGGAGTCAGTTTGGGAATTACAGACTCATCAAGGTCGGGCTGAATCTGGGAATGGTGTGATCACAGTGTGGGAAGACTGGATTGTTGAAAACGTAATCAGATTACACTTTTTTTAGTATAAATCTGAAATTTTCCCTGTCCCTGATTGGCTGCAGCTCATGTCTTTTTTGGCCGTCTGCATCTCTGATTGGACGAGCTCTTCCTCTCTTTCGTCCTCATTGCTCGCTGCTCT
This sequence comes from Pao palembangensis, assembly GCA_015343265.1. NCBI lineage: Eukaryota > Metazoa > Chordata > Actinopteri > Tetraodontiformes > Tetraodontidae > Pao > Pao palembangensis. The sequence goes on along the minus strand of CM027089.1, from coordinate 1,961,139 downwards.
GGACCGGAGTGAAAACTGGAAGGAAAGAAGAAAGAAAAAGAATGGAGGAGGACATTAAAAAGACGGACCAAGCTTTTAAGTTTGTTTGCTGAGAGGTAGATATGATAGATTAAAGTCTAGTTTATGCAGATTCATCTGTGGAAAACAAACACCTGCGAGCTCAAAACACACACACACACACACACACACACACACACACACACACACACACACACGGGGCATCAGAGAGGAACGGCCATAATTCTGATACTGTAACTAATTCATTAATCTGCTCCAAATAAAACAGATCCTGGTGAACAAGAGCCTGCGGAGCTGGAGGACCACAGAGAACCATCCTGGGAGAAAGAAGAGGATGGAGGGAAGACAGAAGGCTTTGCTGGCTCCCCTTCCTCTCTAGGAGCCACAAAACAGGATGTGATGTCATAAAAGTCCGGTGGAGTACACCTACGGTTTAGCACGTCCACGGTCACAATGGAAAATTCCCTGTGTCTGCACATTCTAACGCTATTCCAGCCAGTCAGCAGAGTTTCTGAAGCATGGGGAGGCTTCCTGCCGCACGACACGAGGCCGCACGCCACCTGAGAGAGGACGGGAACGGCCGCCAGCTAAACCCGCCAACGCAGGAAACGTCCGTTCTGCTGACCGAGGGTTAAAGCCGGGGTAAACAAACAGTCGAGACCGGAGATCCCCGTGGTGTTGTGAGTATGCAAAGCAGCGAGAGCGCATGCTTTATTCAGCAGGCACGGATGGTTGATTTCCGTCTGACCTCTGACGATAGCGACGTTGGCTGAAGGGCCGCACCACGGAGGAGATATGATAGCGCTGACTAGCTCGCACTTGACCTCCCTTTGTAGCAAACGCACTTGCAGTGACTAATGTGATAGATGCAGATGGAACTCTTAGTCCTCTTTTACATTTTGCATCATTCATGGTTCGCCCCCGGCCGGCTCTCTGCCGCACACTCGCCGCCGCTGCTGAGCCATCATGTGGAATATTCCCTCAGCATCATGACCGGCTCGCTCCCGGTCATGTCATACTCAAAAATTCACAGCGTAACAAACCATCACAGGATGGGCAGGATGTTCCAGTTGCGCTGGTTTGGGGGATACATGGTGCATTTCTTAGAAAAGTAAAGTGGGTCTCACCTTTCTTTTACACACTCGATTAACCAGCGGCGTACGGAGCCTCTCTTCGAGAGCCCCTCGCTGGAAAATATCCCTGTTTTATTCACATTTCCACAAAAAGGCCTTTGTAGCTGAGACAGATGGGTAAAGTGGACACACTCCCAGTCAGAAGCAGGTAACAGCTGCCCCAAACACACCTTATTTACACGGACAGAAGTGTCTGCGGACGTGTGTAGTATCTCGAGACCGAGGATGCTGGATATAGAATGTTTTTGGGTCAAAAGGAATAATTAGAACAGCAGCAAAGGCCTGAAACAGCAGCTAATTAAGCAAAAGCTGAGAGAAATGCCTTAACAAAGACAACTGCTGACACTTTACCCACTTATTAAGATGCATAAACATGATGTCAAGGCTGTCGGAATTTAAGCAAATTGTCTTTTCTTTGTAGCATCAAAGCAACAGAGAGGTTTACTCGGTGAGGTTTAGCATCAGCAGAATTTAAAATCACTTGCTACTCTTCTTTTTAGCATCTGCCGCTAACGTAATCACAAAATAACTGTGTCCTGATCTGGTGGCAGCTGGGCAGGAAATGGGCATTCAGATGCTGAAATAAGCCCGGAATCATGCAGTTTGGATTATTTGATCCACTTCGTTTGGAGTCCAATGGTTTATGTGAGAGCAGCGGAATTATGGGTAATAATCCATCGCTGGCAGCGGAGCCTCCAGACACATGAAGGAAGCACTCGAGTAACATCCAAAAACTGATTTTCAAGACGGAATGAGGTAAATATTTTTGAGGCTGGCTGTCTATTAAATGCCTTTTTGGGTTTTTTTGGTTTAAGATATTCCTGCCATCACAGCATCCGGCCACCAGGGGCGGTGGACATCTTTACGTGCAGGTAATTCAAGATGCAAATGTAAAGTTCTTTTTCTTGTGATGAATTTCAGCTTTAATTCAGAGGAGCACATTGATCATGGGGAATAAAACCTTCAGGTGAAGCAGGCGGCTGGTGGTCTTCGACTTCCTGGTGACTGATGAGCAGCACCCGGGAGCGTCGCTACGCTACGGAACAGGTTGTGAGCAGAAATATGAGCACATTAATAACAGCAGACACCTTCTTATACATACATGCAGCATAAGGAGGCAAACACCCGCAGAAAACACCATTAGCGTGCAGCTGGGCGTATATACACTCTGACTGGACTTATTATGCCAGAGCAGCGTGGGAAATATATACCGAAATATATACCTTCCTCGCTTACCGACAACGGAAGGAAACGAGGAAGGAGAAATGGGAGGACAAATGACCCATGATGCCTTTATCCCGTTTATGACTGGGGATTGCTAAGCTGTTCGCATGCTCACATTCCTCCAACCAGGTGGTGACCAAGAGGAAGAGGCGTTGTTCTTTCAGCGCTCAAGAAGAAGAGGAGAAGTTTGTCGCTGGAGTTCATTCAGAAGATTTACAAAGGTAACGACATTTTTACTAAAGGAGCTAATGGTTTATGCTAACACCACCAAATCCAGGACAGCTGCCAATGCTTCAGTTTGAGTGCATTTTAAAACTAATTATATCCCATTTTGAATAATAATTTCATCTTTAAGTGTTCAGGTTCAGGTTGGTTTCGTGGCGTCTGACTGTAAAGTTGCAGTTTATTCTATGAAATTCCCGGTAAGAACATTCATGAGTGAGTGAGTCTCCTATTGTTAGCATCGCTCCCAAATAATTGAGGTATTTGTGCAACAGAAAAACATGAACAACACTTCCTCCTGTTTCCCCTCTTTGTTGCCTGCAGGCCTGACAGCGACCGCCTTCAGGACTCTTTGAGTTCGTCGTGTAAATTTGTCTGCTTAAAGGCTCAAAAACCGAGGACGTCATTTCTCTGCCGGAGTTCAAAGAGCTGGTTGGCGCCGTGCAGGATGAATCCACGGGAGCCGTCATCACTGTGTGAGATGTTGGTTTAGGAGGGGGAAGGGTGTTGGAGCGCGTCTACCTTTTATTCTGGCGTATATTTAGTGTCGCCTGGTTAAACACGGACTGAAACGCAGCTCATTGATCCTGCAGACACAGATGTGTCAAACTATGGACGAGCCCTAATCTCTGTCTGCATGTGGATCACAGCCGTGGACAGAACAAGTCTGACTCAGTCTGATGAAGTCCCTGCATGAAAACAGGAACTTATTTCACTTCTCATCACAAGGTCGTGATGAGAAAAACAAACGCCACAGAAGATTTTGTTAAACGTGTGCAAGCACAGCTAGTTTATGTGGATCCACCAGAGTCCACCAGAGTCCACCAGAGTCTGACCCCCCGCCCCACACACACACACACACACACTGTCTTCTCATCACAATCAAAAACACATCCCTGGTGGGGAGAACATGCGCCTTTTCCCCCCTACCTCCCTCTGCTGGGCTTCAGAGGAGAAAGGGGAGGCTGGGTTTGGAGGAGTTGGGGGTTGAGCTGACATCCGGACTGGGCGTGATGGACGTTTCTATAAAAGACACGGAAACGCGGAGCGTGACGGACATTTCTATTCCAGAAATGTTGCGCCGCACAGCCGGCACTGGCGACGGGGACGGAGCGGAGGGATGGCTCCAGCTGATTCCAGCTGTTCCTTCTCTCTGCAGACAGAGTGGACGGCTCTTCCCTCCTCCTGTGGTGCCTCTGCTGCCTCCACCTTCACAGCTCAACCTTTTATTAACAACAATAACAGCATTAACAGCTGATATCGGTCTCCCTCGGCGGGGCCCCTCCTGTCACCTCCCTCCAGAGGGAAGTGAGCGTGTGAGATGGCGTGGACGATCCGCCGCGGCGAGGGAACGTTTGGTTACATAACTCGTTTAGCATTCTAGAGAAGGGGAAGGAGAAAAGATGGGAGGCAGCGATGGAGAGCGAGGAGCAGGGCTGAAATCCAGCAGCGTCGCACGGAGCCAAACGTTTCGCGGCTGATTTATTTGTAATAAACACACAAGCCCGCCCTGAATCTGATCAAAGACGGCGCGTTCTGGACATCAAAGCTCTCAGGCCTCCAATCAGAAGGACGATCTAACGCGCGTGTGTGTTTCTTCTTGTGTTCCAGCGTGTCAGAGTCCAGTTTGGGACGGAGACTCGCTTCTGCAGAGGCGTCACCGGAGCCGGCCGTGGAGGGTGAGTGAGTCTGAATTCAATTCCCTCGTCCACACACACACACACACACACACACACACACACACACACTTGAAGCCACGGCCGACAGCACATTTAAGGAGTTTAAGCCCCATTTTGTGTTCTTTGATGGTGAACAAACATGAAGAACAAAAGCGAAGCGGAAAAACAAGCTTAAGCTGTTTTCTTGGCGGGAATTTCAGCCATATTCCTTTTCTCTGTTTTTGATTTCGCTGCCAGACGAGCGTTTCACTGTTCCGATCAGCTCTGGTGTTTCACCACCTTTAACACGTTTATAAATCCCAAAAACTTCAACCCTGAAACGTTCCCATAAACAGTGTACTGATGCCACATGAAGTGTGACAGTGTTGAAAAGTGTGAAAGGACACTATTCCAGCCACACACACACACACACAAGTCCTGCACGTGAAAACGCACACATAGGTGTGGCAACAGTGCACGTGTGTGTGTGTGTGTGTGTGTGTGTGTGTGTGGCACTCCCTCTCTGAGCAGGCAGGAGGCCAAAGTGGGTTTAACATGCATAATAGGATTTTACACTGCAAAGTACACACACACACACACACACACACGCTGAGGGGCCATTTAGAGCCCCAGACCCAGGGACCGTGTGGACCCGGACCCTTCCTGCTGTGAAGCCGCTGTGCTGATGAGCGTATCGCTCAGGCTCCACTTGAATTCCTGCTGATGATGAAGAACACTTGCAGCCGTGAATCTGATCCCTGAAAATGTTCAGTTTCTGACATCTGGAATCTACTGTATCATCAAGTGCAATAAAAACAGATTTATGGCATAAATTAACAGGCAAACACAGCTTTTGTGAGGATAACGCAATCTTAATGCACACACACACACACACACGTTTATTCTACTACCTTTGTGAGGGCTCTCAGACATGCAGGTAATTGCCCCTCATTTTAGACCCACAACGCCAAACCCAAGTCTGAACCTTCAAATAGTTGTGAGGACCAGCCTTCACTTGAAAACTGAGTAATACGCGCGTCCTTGTCCTCACAATAGAGCATGTACGAAAGCTCACACACACACACACTTCCTGGTAATAGAATGCAGCTTAGGAGCTCTGGTAGGTGGACCGTGTTATGACCTGTCTCCAAACTTCAGAACTTTAGAACTTTGACTTTAGAAGTTTGATAAATGGCAGAGGCTCTGTACCATAACTCACGGAGAGAGCGTCTTTTTCTCTTTTTCCACCCCAACAATCTCTCTCTCCCTCCCTTTCTCTCTCTCTCTCTCATGCACAAACAGCCAGAAACAGCTGAAGAAGCATCATCCAGACACCTCAAGCTGTTACTCTCCTTCCTGCCTTCATACATGCAGCTGTGTGAAATGTTATCAAGGCAACATGAGTGGGCGCACGCACACACACACACACACACACACACACACACACACACACACACACACACACACACACTTCCCTAAACACATTACCCAAAATCTGACCCAAAACTATGACCCGAGTGTGTGTTGGTGCTTCTGCAGGCCTGTCAGCTTGTGTGTGTGTGTGTGTGTGTGTGTGTGTGTGTGTGTGTGTGTTTGACAGAGTGAATCTGAACATCCAGATGTCATGCTGTTGCTCTGATCCAGGCTGTTGTTATTTAGCAGAGCTTCCCTTTGCTCCATTAAAGCCGAAGCGCTCGTCATTTCCCCGCGTCCACCTTCTTCTTTCGGGGCCACGTTTACGGCGGCTGAGTGCTCGATGGCGTGCTGCTTGTAAATGAGGGGCGGTCCTGATGCATGTTTTTAGCGCGAGGTTCCGTCGGGGAGCTGGAGAGTCGATGTGTATTTGGGGGTTTAAGCTGATGCATTCAGGTACGCGTGCAAATTTCACAAACTTGTGGAATGATTCAGAGCTGAGGAACGGAAGTGTGAGGACATCCTGATGGAGGCAACACCAGCTGGAAGGAAGGACTGGAAGTAATCTCTCTCTCTTTCTCTCTCTCTCTCTGTTCCACACTTTTGCTCCGGAGATTTATAATGGATGAATTTAGAGCGAGCAGATGGTGTTTAGCTCTCCGTCACGGAGGAACCAGAGGCTGGGAGAAGGTGGAGCAGCTGAAATCTGAGGAGTTCACCAGTTCCGCCAGTCACACCTCAGCCAGGAATCAGCCTTCCAGACAGTTCTAGAACATCCTGTCAGACAGTTGCCCACCGTCAGCCAAGGCAGTAAAACACAACAACCTTCAGATCCAGTCGGCAGGTGAGGTTCTGGGACACTTGAATTCCAGAGAGCGTCTGTGTCCTCAAGCGCTTTGACCTGGTGGGTTTTAGGTTCCTATGTAGCCTGAACACTTTTCATGATTTCATCTCCTCAAAGAGGCGTTTTTAACAAAGGCAGCCAGAAAAAACGATGCTAGCATCTCTGACCCTTAGAAGAGCTGCACAGTCAGTCTTTACCTCCACCCCCCATTTGTCCATCCATCCATCCATGTGCCCGTCTGTCTGGGCCAAAGAACAGCTGATTAAATTTTGGCAATGTTCTGGATTCCAGAGGGGATTTTACCTTTGATCTTCCAAAGATCATAGGCCACAATCAAAGGCCGAGGGGCTTTGATCCTAAAGCAACTTCTTGTTATGTAACCTTGCATCTCTGTCGCCTACGTTGGCTCGGCGGCTGTGAAATCAGGCCTGTGGATGTAAAGTGAACATTTTCTCAGTAATTTCCGCCCATTTTCTTCAGACGTTGTTATTTTAACAGGGACCCACAAATAAACTCAGCTCTGATGGCGGTGACAGAACGTCAGCGAGGTCCTCTCAGCGCTGCTCCACTTTACATCCATTTTTAAGTTTGCCATGAAAATGCTCTTTAATAAGATAATAAGCGTTTGTCAAACACTGAGACGACGGAGTTCCTCTTCATCTTCTGGGTTAACTAGTTGAGATTCAGTCCCGTCCTGCGGATGAACTGTTGAACCGCCTGGAAACAGCCTCTCATCTGTCAAAAACCCAGTTGAGTGTTTTCATTATTATATTTCTGCCTGCGCTGCACCAAAATGCCATTCCAACAGTAGCTGTGGGGCTTCGACAGTCGCAGCGACAGAACGGGACGTCGCTTTCATTTAACACACACACATTTTACCGTCTTCGTGAGGACTCTCAGTGAGAAACGATGCCTTTCCCCAAAACCATTCAAAAAATTCCAATATCACAACTAAATATCCTCAAGTCTTAACTCTCAAACATTCCTTTTGAAGGTGTGAGGACCAGTCAAAATACACACACACACACACACACGTTTCTGAAAATAACTGGTTGAAATCAAACAGATCAGTAGCTAAATGGAGTTTCTGACATCAGTAGATCAGCTCCGATCAGGGCTGGACTTTGCTGCCCGACATCCTCACACCTCCGTCAGGTCAGCCGTCCTAGTTTTCCAAAGTCCCCTTTGATGTCTTTAATGTCAGAGAATAGCCGTATCAGCAGGAACACACTCTGAAGATGGTTTTAAGAGACCAGCTAAATCTGGTTTTGCTTGGGTGGATTTTGTGGGATTATCACACTTTATTAGCTCGTATATGACAAATTTCCAGTTCTTGTAACTGATCGTTGAGTTTTATTGTGTTTTAAACAGGAGAGAAAAATTGTTTACTGACCGACTTATGGCAGCCATAATAATAAACACACACAGACACACTCTGAGTATTACCCTCACATGCCATGTGTGTATTCCTGTCAGCACAAACACACTCCTGCTTAAGGAAACACTCAGAGGACCTTTGAGAACATAATTTGATCTGAATCCAGCAGAGGTAACGACAGGAAGTGAGCGAGCGCTGAGCAGGAGAGCACGTGCTGAAAACATTTATTAGATAAAACAACAGAAAATGAGCGTGTCACATAAGTTAAAACTGTTGTTTCAATAAGTTTAACTTTACTCGCAAAAAAGGACAACTCAACCTGATTTCACAATAAAAGCATGGAGTTGTTTTGTGCCCGTGATTGTAGTTTAATCCACGCAGGCAAAGCCAGGACAGCTAAACGAGCCCTGGAACGTACGGATCCGATGCAGGTGGAGCCAGAGTTTAAAAGATGAGGAAACGATCCGTTTGAATCAGCCGTGCCGCCACATTAACAGCGTTCCGTGTAGTTCCGAGTTAGCAAACAGCAAAAACACCTTTTAGCCGATAAAAGCGTGTTTATGGGACCGTCACTTTGATTAGGATGGATTATACAGCCAGGAAATGTCATTTATATCAGCAGTCTTTAACTTCATCATCATGTGATCATGAGAATCTTGGCGTGCGCGCGTGTGTGTGTGTGCCCGCATGTGTGTGTTTCTAATAATAAGATGGTGCTGACTGATAGAAAGGTTAATCATTCCAGACAGACGGTACGTGCCGCTAAATCAGCATTAGGTGAAATCAGCCTGTGTGTGTGTGTGTTTGCGTGTGTGTGTGCACGTTAATGTGTACATGCCTCCTTAGGCTGTAATGAGTTGGTGTCGACGGCCTGATTGGGAGCCTTGACCAGTCAGCCATCATGGGAAGCAGCACGCTCCTTGGTTTGTGTGTGGGCGAGAGGGGCAACAGCGTCCTGTCCGCCTGTGACTCGTATTGTGCGTCCACGTGGGAAAGCTGCCGTGTGACACGCAAGACAAAACCGCCAGCAAACCAGCGAGAGGCGAGGTCAACACCTCATCACGCCGCAGCTTCATCTGACTCCATAAAAGCCGGCAGAAATCTCACCAAGGTCATCTCATAGTAACCGTGACTCAGGCGATGATTGGAATGACCCATGCAGAAGCTGTGTGTGTGTGTGTGTGTGTGTGTGTGTGTGTGTGTGTGTGTGTGTGTGTGTGTGTGTGTGTGTGAGAGGTAAATCTGATGACACTCTGTCAAACCTTTTGTCCAATCCTCATAAAATCTGTTGACCTAAGAACACCGCTTCACTAAATTGACCACGGCAGCACACGCACACACACACACACACACACACACACACACACACACACACACAGAGCAAAGCATCCACGCACGCTTTAACGCAGTGTTGTTTCTCAGAGACACGCATCATTGCCACAATGCATCCATGCATTACACACATAAAACATGAATCCGTGTAAACAAAATGCTTCTGCAGAGACGGTTCCCCACACACACACACACACACACACACACACACATACATTTCACAGGAGTTGGCGATGGCAGACGGAGGCAGCAAGTACAGTGTGATAAATGTGTTTTTGCAGCCTGAGAGCAGGCAGAACTCTCACTTTGCCGACTTTCTCGCCGGCGGTTGGAAGCAGGAGGCGGCGCCGCCACATCTTCCTGCCTGGTTTTCTGGGTTCCCTCATGCACTGTCTGTTTCCCCATCATTCCCACCTCTCCTTTCTCATTAAACGCAGTCGCTCTTATGTCCAGGCTGTTAACGTGCGCGCGTGCATGAATTTGCTCGTCCCAGTGAAGACGGTGCTAACGGGGAGAGGGGCCGGCCTGCGCACGTCACTGTGGTACGCTAACCCAGACAGCACATCGTTTACACGCTAACCTTTTTAAATTTGCGCACGCAGACACATCATCCAGTCACTCACGTGCACATCTGCATTTTTCTGCGTCTTCCTGTGACATTTAGGCGAAGCGGACGCGGCCACGTGCACGTGCACACCAGCAGGCGGTTCAGACGAGCTAATCCACCGGACCCGCAGGTCTCTGGACTGGGGGAGGAAGCCGGAACCTCGCAGACGTGAGCGGAACGGCGGCGCCACCCTGGAATCAGACGTGAGTCCGTCGCTGGCTGGAACGACTGGAATGTGAGTGAAAACTGACTTCACTTCTGTCCTGTCGGGGTTCTGGAAGCTCCTTTGGTTTATCCTAAGAGGAGAAGATGCTCAGGAGGTGTTTCCTTCCGTGTTAGGTTTAAACAAGATCTCTGACGTTGCAGCGTGTATTATTGGGCGCCATCTTGTGGTGAAATGTGCAAGCGTTATATTCGTTCCAAGCGGCAGCTTCGTCTCTCACCCTCCTGTTTTTCTCGCCTCCGAAGAGTCTGTATTTTTGGCAGACGGGCCTAAAGACGGTCATTGTTTCGGATTTATGACAAGTCTGGTTCTAAAGCTATGAGGAGGGATTATTCTATTAGTCATTCTTCCTCGCCAAAGTAACGCGCAGAGGAAGATTTATCACGGTTTTAGGCGCCGGTGCTGGTGAGGCTGCAGAATTTACAGCGCACTTTCTGCCGCTTTGCATAATCCCAGCAGACACCTGTCTGTGAGTCCCACCTTGTGGAGTTCACATTTGGAGAATTCAGACGAGGCATTCAAGGACACGACGCACAAACAGACTTTAGCAAACACGTACTAATTTCCCGCCGCTGATCGGCT
>CM027089.1:1683005-1948005 GCA_015343265.1 Pao palembangensis | reverse complement strand
AGCTCGGGGCTGCATAAACACAAACAGACGTGTTGGTGTCACAGAGGAGGTAAAGACGGCGGCGTGCTGAGGTCTGACGGGGTCGCACCAGCACTATTATGACGAGGCTGAAGAGTCACCAAGGTCACAGGAACTCCATCAGCAATAAAGTCGAGTTAATGATGATGTTCTGCTAGTCATTATCTCATCCCGGTGATGAAGACTTTTCCAACTGCCCCTGAAAGTGATCTGGAGATGATCTCCGTGATAACTGCAGGTCAGGCTGGCGGCGCCCGCTGAGCAGCCGTGACTGCAATTCAGAGTCCAAGGTGCTGCCGACGGGACCATCGATCGGGATGCAGAGCAGTGTAACGAGCTCTTACTCGCCAGATTTAAGCAGTTTTATTCTCCAAGTTGTGCTGCGCTGATTGGTTAGCGCTGGTTAGCTTAGCATCTGCAAACGCCACAAAGACATCAACAAGTCTTTGATTTATACGCCTTGAACCAGCACATTAATGTGTGAATATTGACTAAAGTCCTTGATAAAAAGAATGAACGCATGAAATATCCATTCCAGAGCTACTGGGTAAATCTGGGAGGAGAAAATGAAACCGCAGCGTTTGCTGAGATGCCCCTGGGCAGCGTTTTGTCCCTGATCACACATTCCATTTTTTTGCAGTTTGCATCTTCTCAAAGACCAGCGATGTTTTATTAACGCAGCGAACCATCCTCGTCCTCCAGTCGGACCGGGAGAAATTGGTGCTGGCTGCAGATACCTGGAACATCTGATGATCCAGGCAACAACGGCAGCCTGGAGGGACGTTAGCGTGCTGCTCACGCTTCCAACTTTTCTGCTATTGCTGGAACAAAAGCGTCATGAAGCACCAGCTCATCTGCTGCTAACCTGCTGCTAACACTGGCAGCGCAGCCAGCACCACCATGAATGAATAAAGCGTAACCAGGCCTCCGTACCACATCCTGAGACTGACACTAGAAAGAGACGCTGCACCTGGGAGGAGAAGCCCAGGAGAGGAGGCCAACCCTGGGCCGTTTCCACAGGCTGGCCTGGTTAAATAAAACTCCTTTAATAATTATTTAAATTAGGGTTGCGCAACCCAATTAAAAGGACAGCTAAAAGCTCTGTGTGTCACAGGGGAGGACGGAGAATGAGAAATGGGACAGAAGCAAAGAAAAAAGGAAAAAACAACTGAAGGTGAAGAGAAAACAGGGGGATTCCCATTAGGAAGACAGATGAAGGGATGGCTGAGGATGACAGCGATGTCTGACAGCCAGCCAGTCAATGATGGACAGAGCGATGGAGGAGGAGAATTCCCAACGCCGCCTCAGAAGAATAACACCATCGAGAGGAAACTTTACAACCTTCCCCGTCCTCTCCGTCTCATGACCATTCATCCTCAGGTGTCACATAGATCAGGACGCCGAGGGCGCAAAAACAAAAAAAAAATGGATGGATGTAGGAGAAAACGGAAGAAAAGAACAAAAAAGATTCAAGATAACATCAAATTCTGTCTGATGTACTTCAAGCGTACTGCTGTAGCTACAACCATGTTTAGGGTAAACCCGCACCCTGTTGGCAATTAGCATCGTTAGCTCGTTAAACGAGCTAAAAGCTAAAAAATGAGCTAAAAAATGATGTTCGCATTGGAACAAAAAGCCTTGTAAACATGTTAAGATGCACCACTGAGCTCAAATGACATACTTGAATATCTGTGGGGGAAAATTAATCTTGAATTCTTCTTGAAAAAAATATTTAGCCCCAATATGCTAATTAGCCTTTATTTAGCTTTGACCTGCTCGGAAAAGAGGCACCATACAGACACCACTTTGATAAAAACATATAAAATCTCAAATATTGTATAACGTTTCATCAGGATAAAATAAAGTGCTCATCAGTGTTAGCACTGACTGATATTAATGCTACTCCTAAAGCGAATCTGACTCTGGGGAAATATTTATCTTTATTCCAGGAACAAAACAAGTGTGAAACGATGGTTGATGGTGCTGAGTTTAAATCTGATCAAAGGTCAGTTTTAGCAGTCTTTTATTCCAAGCTTTTAATATTCATTTACCTGATAATTGCTTTATTAGGTGTTCATATCCAATGTAAACAAGTCAAACCTGCGATATTTAATTCCCTCATCAACACATTTGGTAATGAGTCATGGAAGATAATTAAATTTAATCCAGTTATGAATTATTTTTGGCAATAGTCAGATTAGCTATATTTAACAGGATGAGTTTATAAAACTAGACTGACGTTTATAAGAAAAAGGTGTATTACAATCTCGGTGCTAAGGCTGCAGCTGCTAATTTTGCTCCAGAATTATCCATGAGTGAAAACATCAGTGGTTTGTCATTACAAAACTCTTTTCCTGCAAACGAGTTCGTCTTTTCTGGTTTGCAGAAGAGCTGTTGGAGCCTAAGGATGGACAGAACCATCCTGGGAGACGGAGAAAGACTGAAGGAGGAGGAGAGGAAAGAAAAGCAGCAGAGGCCTGAGTGAAAGAGCAAAAATATCAAACTCGCTAATGAACCACGGCTGAATTATGTGGCATAGCCGCATTGATGCGCGTCGGTCTGAGTGCGTCCGTGCGGCGCCGCCTCAGCCCGCTGGACAAAATAAACAGAGTCGACGTCCCTGAGCTCCGGAGTTCTCCGGTATTCACAGTCAATAATCCCAAATATCACAACTGGCTTTTAATTATGGCCAACAATGAAGACGGAAGGAGCGACGCTGGCACGACAAAGCCGGCCCCCCGCTGCCGTTTGACTCATGTGACATTAAAAATCCCTCCTTCAAAAAAAAAAAAAGAAAAATGTCTGCGTGAAGAGGAAAAGGGGAAAACAAAGGAGAAAAAAAGGTGAGACCACGGGGGGACATACGGAGGCCGGACCCTCGCAAAAACAAAGAGTGGAGAAAACAACAAAGACCCCATCACTGCTGACAAATTAGCCAAGCATTGCAGCTACAACTGCACACACACACACACACACACACACGCGCGCGCGCACAGAGTGCTCTTTATCTATTCTTCGTGCATCAGCAGCGCTCCCGCCCGTCTGTATTCCCCTTGACTGGGAGCGGCGAGGACACCGGGGCCGGTGTGTACCGTGATCTCCACCAAAGTGCGTAAAGGCCAAAATGGCGGTGAGCACGGAGCCCAGAGCCGTGTGAGTGAGTCAGCCCCGGCTGGGCTCCGTCAGTGGGGGATCTGATTTGTGGCGAGGTGAAAAAGAGAAGCCATGTTAGCCGCAGGCGAGCTCAGGGCACGCTGACGCGGTGGCGGCGGCGGCCTCGGCCTGACTCCAGGATGTCACGTCTCCTGCTTAGCAACACACACTCTTTCTGCGGAATTAGCATTGTTGCTCTTTGAGAGTGTGTTTGGATGTGAAGGTGGATAAAGTCCTCTGGCCAACGTGGTCGCTAGCGTCCAACCTGAGACTGTAAAACTAAATTCAGCTACGTTAGTGGACGTTTTTACACGGGGACGTACTCGGTCGGCTGAACTGTTGGGTTTGTATTCTGGGGTCAGACTTTTACAGCTACACTTGATCTAATTCGTGCTGGATCAGCTTTTCATCCGCTGACGTGAGCGAACACATTCGATCTGCCGCCGCTGCTGTCAGTGTGTGTTTGTTCTCCGGCGTGCCCCTTACTGAATGCACGGTCTCGAGTGGCTCTGCGGGACATCACAAGACTCTCCCACGATTCTGCGGATTACGTCAACGTCTGTATGGACACTCCAGTTGTGGAAAAAGATGGACAAAACGGTGCTTGACAGAGCCATCAGGTCCTCGTGCACAGAAAGGAGAGAGCTCTCAGTGCTCCGGGACGGGGAGGATGCTCTGTCCACAGGGAGCAGAGGGGAAGAATGGAGGATGGGAAGAACACCAAGAGCACAATCTCCAGTGAGAAACCCGTCTGAAGGAGGTTGGAGTGTGATGAGAGCGAAAGAGAAGAATGAGAGCATTACTCACACAGGATGTTTCCATCTTTTCCTCCATCTCAACAGCACAGAGTGGCTCTAGTGTGCTAAGCAGCCCCGTCGCCGTACATAAATCCACCCTTTTTATCAGTGTGTGTGTGTGTGTGTGTGTTGGTTGTGTATGTATGTATGTATGTATGTGTGTGTGTGTGTATACAGCTCTGGAAAAAATTAAGAGACCACTTCAATTTTTTCTGAAATCAGCATCTCTACATGTTTACTTTTTTTTTGGAAAGAAGAAGAAATGTTGGCAGTAGTTTAAAGAATGAAACTAAAATGGTTATTTTACTCAAACACATACCTATAAATAGTGAAAATCAGAAAACTTATAATTTTGCATTGGTCTCTTAATTTTTTCCACAGCTGTTTGTGTGTGTATGTGTGTGTATGTTGGTTGTGTATGTATGTATGCGTGTGTGTGTGTGTGTGTGTGTGCATTACTACATACTAAGTCCCAAAATACTTCTTCTTCTTCTACTAGAAGAGTGAGGACATTTTGGCTGCTCCTCACATGATTTTAGGCCTGTCTGAGGGTTAAACCAGGCTGGGTTTAGGCTGGGGTCAGGGTCAGGGTCAGGGGTTAGTTGGGGTGGGTAGGGTTAAGGTAGGGAGCTGGGTACTGCATGTGCCCTGTGGGCTGGCCTGGTAAATCCTGAAACAAGTAAATGTTAAATATCAACATGAATGTAATTATTGGTGTAATAACGCACAGATGATGAACTACTGAGACACACCGATGTGAGCAGCTCTTAATGGAAGCGTTTGGATTTAAGGACGCTGTTCTTGATCATTACTCCCCACATGCTCTGCTGGGCCTCTCCCTCGCTGGCGGGCTGCCTCCCTGCCTCCCTGCCTCTGCTGACGGGGTCTTTGCCAGGCGAGGAGTTAATTTATCATCCAAACAAATGAAAACGGATTCAGAAGCGAAGGCAGATAGCAAACGTTGTGAATCAGAGCTCACGTTTCTCTGCTCTATCGGCACACACAGACACGAGGAGGGAAGAATCCATTTCCTGCTAATAGCAGCACGAGCAGACGCGCACATGGTCGGGTCAGCGATCGGCTGTTGAGTACTTGGCAAAGTTATGAGGCATTAGCATGGCGCGCATTCACAGAGGAACACACGCTGATGGGAGCCTGGAAACCCACTGAGAGTCGAATGCCTGTTTGCTAATGAGCTGTCACGGTGACAGATTCTGCCATTTAATTGGCTGGTAAAGGAGGAATTTAGGATTCAGCACATAGGCGCACATCAGAGAGGGAGCGTATAGGTTTCCATGCGTTATCTGCATGCTTTAAAGTTAGGCTGCTACTCTAATGCTCACTGATATAAATGATTTATTTCCCCATCTTCCTTTTTAACTTCTCTGATGTTACACAAAGCATCTGCACTACTTTAGTTTCTTCTTTTTCTTTCCTTCATGTCTCCTCTTATGGTAAATAACGCTTCTCTGCTAGCTCCTACTCTTCTCCCTCATCCTCACCTTTGTCTCTATGCAGACGACTCACTCCTCTGACTCTCAGCATCGTGTCCTCTCCTCTTTCGCCCACGTTCCCGCCCAGATGTTATCAGCTGGTTGACACCGAAGGTCAAAAGGTTGTGATGTAATCTGAGAACGCCGACTCGTTAAAGCCTATGACCTCCAGGCTAGGAGGCAGAGCCGCACATTGTAAAATAAGGTTTTATCGTAAACAGGTGTCTTGTAAATGAGTTTGAACGGAACTGACCTCATTAGGAATCATCGTTCCGAGTCAAATTCCCTTCCCCGACATCAGCGTCAGAGAAGCGGGTTAAACAAGGGTTGCACAATCATATATCTGGATGATACTCAGATTAATATGATGTTGCCGCTGTTGATTTTTATCACTTGCATATAAAAGCAAAAAAAAAAAAATGCGAGTTAAAAAAAGTGCAATGAGACTGCGGGGAATGATTAGTCAAGAGGATGTATCTTCAGGGGCCTCGGCCGGGGTTTTATTCCCGCCTTCTCGTCATTACTCACACATTCTCGCTGACTGCGATCATCATCGGGGGATTTTAACTGACACGTCGGCCGTTTTAATCAGCCAGTCAGGCCTTGAGCCTACATTCATCAGCTCGACTTCCTGTTCCCGCTGTCCCGCCACGGTTGGGACGTCCTTCAATCACGGCGTCCTCCCAAAGGGTCTCAGCAAAAGAGATAAGAATTCTATTTCATCAGCACTTCATCATCGACCCTGCTTTCGTCTCTTTTGTTGACACTTTGGTAACACTTTGGTCATTTTAAAGCGCTGCTCATCAGGATGTTTCATCATTTCCACTGGACTGGTCCACAAAGACGTGACTGTCACAGAGAGAGGACAAAGACGTGCAAACAGGCATTAACAAACCATTAAAAGAACGAGTTAAATGTCAGAGGCTTCACACACAGATTTTCTGTCTTCTCCTCGGGGCGCTGACATTCTCTGACACGTTCCTCTAAAATCAATCAGCGATTGAACGCCGTCTCTCTGGGAGCATGTTGCTTTCTTCGTGTTTTATGTCTTCCCTCTTTTTCTAATCACAAGCCTGATTTCTTCATCTCCTTTTTGCTCTTTAGACCTCAAGTGTGACACAGATCAAAGAGAAAATATGGATGATGGGTGAAATTTCTGCCCACGAACGACCAGGAATTGGAACCAGCGTCGACTTCATGGAACATCCGACAGGTAAGCCAAACGAAATCTGAGAAAACTGCAGCAGCCTGATGAATAACCAACTGTGTTAGCTTGAGTCGCATAGAAACCCTGGAATTTTACTGCAGACAGCCACCAGAGGGCTCCAGGGGGGCCAAAGCATTACAGGAGCCCTCAGGTGGCCCTTACTTGTAATTTAGTGGGTTGTTCACCGTCGTCATTAGTTCAGGGGAACAGAAATGTTTGAAGCAGATGAGCTGATTCTGGATCTGTGGTTGAATCAGGGTTGAACATTGAGACATTTTTTAGCATTTAACTTTTTGCAATGCAGGACCAGCAGTGCCACTTTCTCCTTCTCTCTCTCTCTCTCTCTCTCTCTCTCTCTCTCGGAGCGAGTGCGCACGTGCACGAGCAGGTGTATTGCAAACACACAACAGTGACCTTTTGTCTGTTCAATTTTTCAGAAAAAGTTGTTAATAATAGATTTAGGTGGAATGAAACGGTAAAGGATGAAATATAAATAAAATAATCAGAGTCGCAGAGGTGGTGGTGGTGGTGGTGGTGGTGCTGGGGGGGCAGGAGGGGGATCACAGCGTTGTTGAATGAGGGCTGGAGGGAGAAAAAGGCCTCTGACGGTTGTCAAAGAGAATGGGCGAGTAGATGTCACAGAACGACACCACAGAGGGCAGAAAGTGACGGCCAGTGGATGAAAGGCGGAGGTGGAGCGGAATATTCCAAAAACAATAAATGCTTCGAATATCATCCAGGCCGTAACGGCTCATGAGCTCCAATCAGTCATGTCGCCCCGGGGCGTGTGAGGAGAGTCACCTGACGCGCTCACTGAGCGTTAGCTTCAATCAAATTGATTGATTATCAAAGGTGGCGCCAGTTTGAGTCCAGAGGAATCATACGTCTCACCCCTACATCAGACACCATTATTGGTGCGAAGAGGCTCCCAGTCAGCAGTTTCCTGCAAATGTGAGGTGAAGGATGATGGCGGTTTAATTTAGCTTCCACAACAGGAAGCGCTTCTGTGCTGGGTCACAAAATAAAAGCTGTGAGGATGCATCAGGAGCTAATTTATCACAATGTGACATTATAAAGCTCCCGGTTTGGAGATAATCACACAGAAATGAGCCTGGTGCCAAACGGAACAGCTGGGAATGAAGCAGAAATGTTTAGACTGATTAAAATGATCTGGGGATAAACAAGACTCCTCCTTTGTTTGGGTTGTGTGGTTACTTCAGGCTCGTAGGAGATTCGGGACTCCTGTCATCCTGCAGTTGCAGCTAATTTCTCTGGGAATGTCTCTGTGACCAGGCTCGTCGGAGGTCGGCGTAATCTCAAAGTTGCTTTCGATCAAAGTTTGGCAACAACAAGCTCAAAAACTAAAGTCAAACTAAAGGCCTCGTACCTTCGCTGACTTCTCCGTCACCTCCAGGCTCGTCGCTGGCAAACAAGCCCACAGAAAATCCATGGCCATGTTAAACCCTGCCCCTCCGCTCAGGAAGTGATCAAAAACAAACGAGGTCCTCCTCATCAAGTGGACAGCCGACTGCTCATGGCTCCTGTCAGGAAATGTGGACAACAGGTCACCGTCTGCCAGTCAAGCAGCCCCGGAAGCGTCGGAAGAAGCATCACTTCCTGTCACCTGAGCCCAAATAAGACCCAGAAATGAAACCTGTCCGGGTCAGCGTGTGATGAATGGAAGTCAGTCTGTCGGGGCGAGAAGCTCTCCTCCACTTACACCTTTGTGCTAACGCTGATGATACCTTTCATACATCACGCCGTTTGGTTAGCAAGCAGCAGCAGAGGGCAGCGCGGAAGACCCGCTCACCAGCTGAGAGAAGACTGAATAACAGATGATGATGTAGCGGCTTTCATTTTTCATTTCATTTTCCGTTTTTCTAACGTGAAACGGACAAAATAGAAGAAATTTAACAGACCCCAGCGTCAAATAAAAAAAACCAACACAGCGTATGCGGCAAAATATCGTTTCTCTTCCAGGAACGTTAGTGTGATTGCAACGGTGAGACTGAGATCCACCCTCTAGTGGCCGGCTGCAGTTCATTGTTAAGCTCCGCCTCTTGATTGAAGCAGGACTTTAAAGTAAAAACAGGTTTTCCTCCTCAGTGGCGAATGCGTTTGGTTGTGCATGGATCAAAGCTACTTTAAATGTAGCGCATTCAAGTGCCTATTTCTGATCAGTTTATTTGGAATTTTCTTTTCCGGCTGCTCCAGTCTGAACCCATTAAGACTCTTCCAGTTCATAAATTAGATTTCAATGAATTTAATTTTAATCTAGACTGGCCGTGGTGACCCGACCAGTCTGGTTCCCACTGCTGAAACCCATCCCTCCACTTTCCCTCTGTCATTCTCTCACGTCGCCAAAAACACACAAGCACACCGCAGTTGATTTCACAGCTCATCACCTCTGCGACCCACAAGGACCCGGAGTTAATTGGCAGACCGGAGAGAGACGGAGGAGAAGAGAAGAAGAAGGGTGGCAGGAGACAGAAGCTAAATGAAGGAAAGCTGGAGAGCAGAATCACAGGAGACGGGCAAGATGCGGTGGGGAGGGGGGTGAGGAGCTGGGGAGAAGGTGGGAGATGAACTGGGCAGCAGAAGAGGAAGAGCCTGGGCAGACGAGAGAGATGGAGGAGAGTTTGCAGAATCTGGGTTGGTGGTGCGCAGTAGCGGGTGGGCGGGGTAAAAGGGCGAGAGACATGGGAGGCAGGAAATCAGTTGAGCAGACAGAATGTGGAGAGGAAGATGATCTGAGGGGGCAGGAGGAAGAGGAGGGGTGGAGCAAGCGTCATCAGTATTCAGGCCTTGTCCTCCATTTGCAGCCAGGACAAATAAGAGGCAGTAAAACTGTAAACTGCATCTGCAGGCTGGAGGCGCAAAAGTTGCCAGTTGAATTTCTGATAGTTTTGCGGGCCGAAGCCCGAATTTCTGGGTGAATTCAGGCTGAAGCTGCTGCTAAACATAAAGCCTCACGCGTCCGTTTTCAGCGGCTTTGCTGATTGACGGATGTGGAGAGAAATGATCTCCGTGACTCTATATCGCCACCGGCGGGTCACATGACTGCGCCGCAGCCCTCAATCAGCTTTGAGTTATCCCCTCAGTGTAATCTCATCTCTCCTCACACACACACACACACGATTCCACCCCCTCTCTCTCTCTCTCTCTCTCTCGCTCTCCGCCAGCCCCCCCCTGCTGGGCCCTCCTGCTCTGATTACTGTTTATTCGTACAAAAACAAAACCCACCGTGGGAGGGATGAGGAGACACAGATTTATCGTGAGTATCTGATGCAAATGTTGATCACGACGTGGACACACCGCTGGTATCCACCTTTTAGCGCCTCCTTTCCTGTCCTGATGCTTCCAGTATTACTGATAACCCACCGACTGGTTCCGTCTTGGGGGGCTTTGCCGGTTTTTGCCACATCCAGGTCTTTTTATGCTGAGCTGTTGTGTTTGTGTGCTATATTTGGATGAGTTACTGCACATTTACTGATGTTAATATTTTGCGTTTCCCTCTTTCGGATTTGAAGGCCGGAGTTAAAAAACATGCTGAGGTTTTTCCCTGGAATCTTCCTGGACTCATGACCGGAGCTCTGAGACCTTCTGACCCGGACCAGGACGGAACCTGCTGCCTCTTAAGGTCAGCTGCAACATCTTATAACCCGCATAATCCACAGAGGACAGATATGTGAATAGAATCTGCGTTGGCATGGCGATAAAGTTAGCCCCAAATGTGTCTGAGGCTGTGAAAGGTCATCAGTAGAGTTTTGATTTGGCATCCACATCTTCAGCCCAGCCTGGAATTATTCACGACTCCATCCAGACGTTCATTAAAGCAGCTGTAGCACCCGCAACAACAGCTGAACGGCTGTATTCTCTCCGTCTTTCTCTTTTTTTCTCTCCCTCTCCGAAACAAAAGCAAACACGAGTGCGTTTGGAAGTAGTAATAACGGTGGAGGCAGCCAATTGTCTCCACTGTATCTTATTTGTAACAGAGAAGATGAACCATCGGAATTAAATGAGGGGAGGAAAATGGAGAGGAATGATGCAGCAGGCAGGAAAAAAAAGAGAAAAAGTGTTGTTAAGTTTAATTTAAAGTGCTCTGGAGAGGATAAGCAAGTAGGCCAGTCAGGAGGGGAGGAGAAACGGGAGGAGAGGAGAGAACGGGGGAGGCAGAGCGGGAATTGATAAATAGATCATTGTATGCGAAGAGCTGCGTCTCCTTTCCTTCATCCCCCCATCACACAGGAACCCTCACCCCACGCACACACACACACACACACACACACAAGATAAACAGAATCTCTAACGCATCAGTTTACTGTAAATGAGTCTAAACAAGGGCAGAACACAGAGGAATTACACACACACACACACACACACACACATTTGTATGTGTATGAGACAACCTCTCTGTTTCAACGCCTTGTTTGTCTTATCGAGCGTCCTCTACAAATGAGCTTCAGCGTGTGTTTACTGAAGGTTTTGACAGGACTCAACTACACACACACACACACACACACACACACACACGTGCAGCTTCCCGGCAGACGCTCCTCTGACAGACCGCCTCTGTGATGGAGGGAGCTGCGGCTGCAGAGCCTCTTCACCGATTTAACGGAGAAATATAACAGGGTGGCAGCGAGCCTGGAATGATCAGCAGGCGGAGGGGGAGGCTGGGGGAGGCTGGGGGAGGCTGGGGGAGGCTGGAAGACACCTTTGTGGAGATGTTTTCTCCCTCCCTCTGTAAGTCTCTTAGAAACGTTTGCAGCGCTGCCATGAAGGCGTCTGCCGGGAATCTTCAACACGCAGCGGTTTGTCGACAGCATCTCTGCCCTGTTGTGAGCGCTCCACCGACGCGGCACGCACGCTCCGATCTGACAAACAAAAGTTTGCTCTGTGTCTCTTCCTCAATACATCTGTGGAAACTTTTCACTTCTCGCTGGACGAGGAAGAGTTTTTATTTTAAGTGTGTTTGATGACCCAGAAATGAGACCCATCACAAAAAGCTCCATTAAATCTTTAAGCAAATACAACACACCGATTAAACTTTATAACGGCGTTGAAAATGTTTACTGGGAGCGTAAAAATGTGCCGTAAATACTTACGCTGGCATAATTTTCTTCATTAAAAGATAAAGAAAGGAGTACCCACTCAAAACAGCTAAAGGTTATCGTTAGCATTTAGCTGCTGCGCGCACCAGAGCGATTAGCTGCTAAAAGAAGCGGACATTTCCCTCAGGAGGGGGTGGAGAAGCATCACGGATGCATCAAAGAGCCAACATTGAATTCAGCTTCATCACCCTGGCACACGTGTTGCAATGCTGCCCTTCAAAAATCTGTTGTTTTAAACTGGAGATTGGATTCTTCCACTTGCGTGTCTGAATAATAACGAAGATCAGGGCTGTACAATTGACACAACAACAGCCCGCTGTTTGCTGTCTTTAGCCTTCGCTCTCCACGGTGTTTACAGGCCCCTCATCCCCCTCCGATCAGGTTCCGCTGGGATCTGTCGGCTCGCGTTATCTTACTCATCCTTCTGGGTTTGTGTGCTCACGTGAAGCTGGCGATTAATTTGACAGGCTGAAAGCACCAAAAAAAAAGCTAAACGAGAGTCCCAATCAATATCAGAGCACTTTGCGGAGGGTTATTACAGGAATACGCAGCTAGCGTCTGACAGAACGGCTGGTTGGACATTAGTTGCAGCAAATGACTTTTTAATTGTTCGTTGAAGCTAATTGGAGCCAAATCTGTGTGGAAATAATAAAGCAGATGACATTTTTCACGTGGAAGTCTTAGTGGAGCACCAGAACATTCAAGGAGACTCCAACTTTACTAGACAGGTTTGGGAGAAACCACGTCGGTGCTGAGGGGATTCCAGTCATCTGCTCCAGGTTCAGGGGCGTGTCCTTGACCGCTGGGTGGAAGTGAGCGCTGCAGGTCCAGGTTGGCGCCAGCCTCCCAGGTACCTCTGCTCCTCCATTAGCCTGCCAGTCACATCCCTCCGCTCGCTCAGCCCTTTTGTGACTGGAAGCCGAGTCGACGTCTCAGACGCCGCGGCTAGGTTAACGCCATCACCTTCCTCATCTGTCAGACTCCATCACCGACGGCGACGGGTGATAACGACGGCTGAAATGATCCAAGATCGTGGTGCAACGGTCGCCGCTTCGCAACAGAGTAATTTGAAGAGTGTCAGGTCTTATTCGGATTTGCTGGGTGTTGGCTTGGCAGCTCGGGCCACCGCTAAGTGTCTGTATTTGATTAACTCCAGACTCTCAGCGCTGAGCTCTGTTTTTAATCTGCCACTTTAATGAAAAGTGGCTTGTAAAACATCTGACAGCACTACTGACAACAGCGGCTGTCTTTGCACGCTATCCACCCATTAGCATGAACGCTAAAGATGCAACGCTATCAAAAATAGAGCCGGGTCCAGGGATCGACGATGGCGTTTGTGCTTAGGGCCATGAAAGCGTCATGGTGGAATGCTGAGGAGGGTAAACAAAACAGGAACTAATCTGGAAATCCAGGGGCAGTGGCTGCTATTCCCTGCTGCACACGAGCCAGACAAGCTGCGGCTGGTTCGCATGTTCAGACCCTCTGGTCCTCCGAGGAAACGCTCCACCTCTGACGAGGACGCATCGGCTGCAGTTTCACGACACTCAAGTCAGCCCAGAGGTTAATCCTCTGGACGTTAACCGTTCGCTGTGGCCAGAGACGCATTTAAAAAGCTCATCTGATGAGCGCTGAGAGCCTCAGATCTGAGAACGCGAGCAGCAGCAGCAGCGCTACGACGCCTCAGTGATCCTTTACCTCGTATGCAAGTCCTTCAAACGTGGCTTTTTCTGGGAGGAAACCTTATAGTGGGTAGTACAGATGACGAGGAAAGACAGATTAGATCGGGATGAAATACAGCAGCGAGCCGCAGAAGCCTTTTTGAGAGCGATAATGACAGTGTTCTTTAAAATGAGCCTTGAGCTTTTTAAACAGTCCAAATATGACTGGAGCTGGTTTCGAACTGACGTGTGGTGTGTGAGGACGTGTTTTGGCTGGTGCTCACAACTCCAGATGGTTTTAAGCTCCGGGTTAGAACTGTACAGCCCGTACAGCTGAGGACATAAATGAGTCCACATTCCATATTTTTGGCTGCTGTCGTTAACACACAGAGTCGAGGTGTTAATAGTAAGAAGAGACTCACTGCTGCTGAGTCATTTAAAGATGGAAAACTGGGCCGTGTTCGTTAAAATACTAAAAATAGGGCCGGGAAAGAGGCGCCCGGTCCGCCTCTTAACGCCACAAATGCGGCTCCGGCTGATGTTTTATATTTTATTATCTTTTTTTTATTGAGTCCAAATTGATTAAATTTACTTTAGCTGTATTCAAGGATGGTTTTAAGCCTTGAAGCTCATGAAAATGCAGCCTGTCGGAACATTTTCACTATGATTCTCGGCGTCCTTGTTGTTGTTTTAAAGGCTCCAGGAGTGTTTTTACGTCAGGGAGGCAGCAGAATTCTGTTGATATGCAGAAGAGAAAGAAAAGCAGCCATTGTTCCTGGAAAAGGTCTGGAAAAGGCACTTCGGGTTCATTCGTCTTTTCATCCTTGAACAAGGAACAGGCAGGACAAACTCCGTGTTAACAGGAAGAAACCTGGAGCAGAACCAGACACGTGTGTGGGGGCCCTCCCGCTGAGGAGGAGGAGGAGAGATGGGGCAGAAAGAGGAGAGGAACAGACACAAAAACGCGAACATCCAGCTAGTTGTTCATCTGAAAATGTCTCCATCAAAGCCACATTTGCTTCTCTGAACAGAGGACAGCAGCAGAGTCCGTGTGGATCTCTGCACAGCATATTAGAAATATATAGAGTGGAAAATTTACAGCCTCCTGTGTGTGTGTGTGTGTGTGTGCGTGCGTGGGTGTGTGTGTGTTGCTCATGCACCTTCCTCCTGCTGTGCACGGGGGATCATTTTGTGCAGAGGCGATAATTCACCGTCGTTGCGACCTTGGGCGCTGGACGTGCAGCACCTGAGCGCCTCACACAGGTCAATCCTCGCACCCCCGTGCACGTCCATGACAAGACATTTGTGCCTCCACATAGAGAATCATGCAGGGGTGACACAGTTGCTTATTCACACACGTGCATGCATGCGTGCACACTCTGAATCCATACGGTACTGGTATGTGGATGTCAGTCGGACTCCTTCCTCTGTTGTGGTGTGTGTGTGTGCGTGTTGACACAGGTTATGAGCAGTCACCTGTATGCTCCGAGCGTCTGTACCTCTCCCTCTCATTTCCAGCCGCCTCTGTGACTGACAGCGCCTGTTTTGTCATCCAGAAAGGCTGCGACACTGAAAAATGTCTCACCGCTTCTCTTCCTTCTGCCCCTTCATCCCTGCTCCCTCCCAGGCTTCTCCCCTCCGCCTCGGCTACATGTGCACGTAGGTGCGCGTGTGTGAGTGTGTGAACGCTTGCCTGCTGCAGCTCCCATTGAAATGTTATTTAGCCAACCAATTAGATGGAGCGAACAGCAGGTGAGCCCTGAGCTCTGCCCAATCAATGGTCTTAATCCTCGCTAATCAACCAATTAAGATTCCATTATCAGCAGAAATTCTCACGTGCGCAGGTACGCACACACACACACACACACAAAGGCACCCTCTGCAGAAAATCTGCATTAGCTTTGATCTTTATCTTCCCTTTGTCTATATCCTCTTTCCGATAAAGGAAATAACAATCACAGCTCGTCTCTTGGCAGCTTTGTTCGGTCCACGTGTCACTAACGGAGCTTCTCGGAGCCTATAAGGCATCAGTGAACACACCTTTGAACGTATCCTCTTAGTGAAGGTTTGGGCCCTTTGTTCTCGGTGAGGTAATCAAATTTCCCAGGCTGCATTGCAAATTCCAGATGTAGTGTAGATCTTTTCAGATGTTAGGGTTGGAATAACTACAGCGAGCGCGGCGCCGCCTCAATATTTCAGCCTATATATACATTAGGATGTCAAATCATTTTCCTGAAGATGGTGATGCTTCAAAGTACTGATACTGTATTTGTTAAAATCAAATTACCTGCTCGATACTCAGACAACAAGAGGGAAGAAAAGGAAGTGAGAAATGAGAAGGTAAAGAAAGAGAAGCTGAACTGAAAGAAACTGAGGAGACTGATAACACCGACAGGAGCGACTGAAGAAAGAAGAGGAGGTGTGTGCGGAACACAGAGTTAACCTCTGACCTCCTCCACTGGCGCAGCAACGTTTCCACAGCAACCACCACAGCCAAAAAGCTGATTCTGAACTGGAACCTTCGCTAGCGTCTGTGTGAACATGCCATCGATCTGAACCGTGAGCAGCAGTCAGCAAATAAGTCAGATCTTATCTGACTGGTTCCATTTTCAGAATAGAAAATCATAAACACACACGTGACGAGCGTGTGTGGCTAATCCGGTCATGAGCATCTCTTCCTACACACTCTAATCTTCATCCCCCCCTAATCCCACCGTGCACTGTAAAAAACAAAATCAGAGTCGACGTCAAAGTTTGTCGGGGTCAAACCTGTCTTTGAAATCCCAACTTCCTGTTTGATACTTCCAACTTCTTGGAATTTCTATCTAGAACGGAGGTCGGAGCACACAAGCATGTGGGACGGAGACCCGGAAGGATGCGCCAATAATTTACAGTAAAGAATTACATGTATTGGTGCACGTCTGCCCAGGAGGTGTGTTTGCTTTAGTATTTCACCGTAGGATACGGCAGCTCCGCTCTGCCCTCAGGCGTCTAATTCAAAGAAACAAAGCAGATCCAGAAATATGTGCTCATATTTAACCGCTTCTGCACGTGTGAGCGAGGCAGACAGAAGAGCAAAGGGAGGAGCTTCCATTGCTCGGCGGCGGTGCCCCCTTCCAGCTCTCCGCCGGCTTTACGTTTCTGAAGCGGCCGCATTTATTCTGATTTATTTCAGGCCAGAGTACCCAAACAAGGCGAGTAATTGTTTGCTCTGAGCAATAAGACGTAGGAGGGAGCGGTGAAAGAAAGGGACGGAGGAAGAGAGCGAGGCGGGGAATTAAATAAGACTCAGGAAGGCTGACAAGTGCACGGTAACAAGGACGCGCAGGAGCTTCTGCATGATGGAGGCAGCTTTGCATGCGAAGTGGGTCAAGAGCAGAAATCGATGCTGTGGAATTGTTTCCTCCACCGGTCAGAGAGCTTCCGGCTGCAGGAAGGAACGACTGTTCTCCTGCGAACGCGCTGCCCTGGTTTCCTGCCAAAGCCGTGCAAATGTGCGTGCAGCAGCAGAACATGCAGGAGACCTTCCAACCCTTGAGCCCCTTCCATCTGTGTTCCTGCCAACAGAAGACATCAGAAGCTCCAGGTCGTGGCGAGCGTTGCTCACCTTGACCACGCCTCCTCAGAACACATGTTCATCTTTGAGAATAAAACCTTCAGGTCCGCAGCTCACGGCCACAGCCTGTTCTTTTTCATGCATTCACAGGCCTGAAGAACATCTTGTCCAGCGTTGCTCTGACAGGCTTACGTAAGTCTGCCTTCAGCCCTTTCATCAGCCTGCAGTCGCCAGACAAAAGACGGAGCTGAAAGAAAGTAGTGACGGCGAGCTGAAAAATCACGGATAAAGAACAATATTGATACGTTCTGCTGTTTACGGCCTGTTTTTACTGGGGACGACTGGTCCCAGCAGATTCCTGGATGAAAATGGCATTTTAAATATGGGTTTAATAAACTGTCGGAATCGGCGTTTTAACCTCGGATGAGGCTGCGTTTGCGCCTCTCTCATTTTTACTGTAATTGTTGATTTTGTTTGTTTTTACAGTTTTTATGTGTACACCACGCTGGGGATTTACAGTCAGGTGAGTTCTGGGCCGTGTGCACGTGCGTGTGCACGTTCCTGCGTTCCTGCGTTCGATTTCTCAAGATTCCTCCCACCAACCAGAAACATGCACCTCAGGTTGATGGGGGACTGTAAAATGCATGCGTGTGCGTGCGTGTGTGTGTGTGTGTGTGTGTGTGTGTGGTGAAGAGCTCTTTAAAGCTGCCTTAACTGATCTTCACTCAGGCATAAATTAGTTTGGCCTGCCAACTCAGCAGTCACTATGTCGTGTGTGTGTGTGTGTGTGTGTGTGTGTGTGTGTGTGTGTGTGTGTGACTGAAAGTGGAGGACTCCTCGGGTAGTTCACTAGATCTCTCCTCGTTGCCACCTGGTGTTTTTAATGATACATTTTCACCCTCTTTATTATTTATGTCTTCCTGCTTTAACAACTTAAATTAATTAGCTTTCTTCTAGTACAGCTTTAATTATTTATGCAAATTTCTTTCTTTCCTTCTTCCAGATGAGTCTTTTCACACTCTCCACCAGAGACTCCAAAGAGAGCTGCTACAGCACCAGTTCCTCCCGTCCGCGTCCTCTCTTTGGACCAGGTGGCGGCAGCAGAGTGTGACGGTGAAAAGGTCATTTTCAGATTCCGAACTAAGGAAAAGAAGCCACCGTTTCCGCCCTCTACCTGTTTGTTGGGACAGAAAGAATGCGAGGTTTGGAGGAGGCGCTGCTGAAAAAAAAAACAAAAAGATCAAAGACACGGCTTTGCCTCGGGCTTGACGACGCGTTCGCATCGGTTCAAAGTGTTTCGACAAATCTGCACGAATCCCCAGACGAGCGCGCGGAGGAGGAAGCACCCGAGAGAGCCTGGACGGCTTCATGTAACTACAACGCTGCTCCAGACTCCAGATGCAGCTGCTGACCTGAACACACACACACACACACACACACACACACACACCTCTGGGCCCCCGGGGGGTGGAGCCTCCGTCCGGTCTAACCACGCCTACTTGTCCATAATTGTGCTCTCGTGCTCGGGAAACTCGCCTCCAGCGTATTTTTCCAGTACATAAGTACATAAACTGCCAAGTCCGCTCCCTTTTCCCAGATGTGTGCTGGCTCCGCCCCTTTCATGATGCTGCGAGTGGTCAATGTCAAGGTGTCAATGTCAAATGAAGGTTCGTGCTTCAAAGTTCAAAAGTCTGCACGAAATTCTTTGTTTCAATAAAAACACCTTGATTTTTATCCCAAATCTTCCTCTCATCGGCATTCAGCACTAGGCCTGGGCACCTTCCCCGCCTCCTCTTCATCACCGGAGAGACTACGAGGTTAGAGGAACCAGGAGCTCGCTGCAATCAAATCACCCAAGCCCCCCCTCATTCTCCCTGCAGGGGGTCAAATCACCAGAACCCTGTAATGGAAGCTGGTCGGGGGCTGCTGCTTCGGGAAGAAGAGAGGATGAAGAACCAGGACGAAAGAGGCCAGGTGGGTAGGCGAGGAAGAGGTGAGCAGATAAAGTGCAGAGTGTGTTGAAGAGTGTCGCGCCAACGCTCTCAGTCACACTCCGGTCTGCGGGGGAAGGGGGATGGCTGGTGGCGATCTGAGCCTATCAGGGCGCCGCACCTTTGCTGGGGGGCGAGACGGTCAGACCGAAATATCTGATTGTTGTTGACGGACTGAAACCGCCGATGAAGAGCAGCGCAAGCGGACACCGGCGCGGTTGTCATGCCGTTGTTCACCTTTGCTTACTTTCTCTGTCTTCTGATCTCCTGGCAGCTGAAATACTGCTGCATTTCCAAAAATCATCAAACTCGCCCCCTGGTGGTTGGCTGCAGTAAGAGTCCAAACCCCAGTTTGTGTTTTCCTTCAGCCTGGCTTGAAAATTCCATCCTTCCATTGTCTTTTCATCCTGCCAGCTTCACTTTAAAATTGCAATTTTCCTCATCTTCCAGCTTACAGTTATTTGATCTTTTTTTTTAGCTTGCTTTGACTCCTTTCGCTCGGTTGCAACACCTTTGGTGTGGAAGCATTTCCTTTAACACGTGCAGTATTTATACACACAGTTTGTGAAAAATGTTGACTCTCTTGCACGCGGACAGATCATGTGACAGTTCTGGTTTCCATGGATACTCCGGCTCGTTCCGGCTAGGTGATATGGCCTGTAGCTGTGCTACAAGGCATCATATTTGGATTTAATGCATTTATATGTAAATTTAAAAAAAAATGTAATTAAAGAAAGCTGATTAAAGTAAACTGAGGCAAACCTGATCACTTAAAACTATCAGATTTGTCAGGAATTTTGCACATTTTATCCTAGTTTCAGTAAAGCACAGCCAGTCTGTGTTCACAGTGATAATACGAGTACCTGCTCATAATTATACTGATGCACTATTCGTCCTGGAAAATGTGCATGAAACCAGCACAGTGTGAAATTCCTCTAAAAGCCTCTTTTACAGATACACAGATCAGAGTGACGTCCCCGTCGGGGGAACGGAACAACCTCCTCGCTCTCATTTTAGGCTTCAGGGGGCAGAAGTCAGCTTTAAACTGTGCCACTCTGGAGTCTATCACACCTCCGGCCGCCATAATCGCTGCACATCTAATGGCGCCCGGCTCGTACGATTCACCCAGCGGCCCCGTTACCAAATATTTTTAAAAACCCACACCACAAATCAGTCTGAGCAGAAACATCCAGAAAGGAGTCGCTGAAGTTCAGACATGCTGGGGGGGCAGAACGCCACGCCACTGCGAGTAGATGGTGAGATAACGGCGCGCTGCAGGCAGGCAGCGGCTCGCGATGGACTCTTTGAGGCACAAATCAAAGGACGCGGCGCATGTAGACGCCGTGATTGCATCCAAAAGATGCTAAGCTTTGAGCAGCTGCGCTAAATTTAGTGCACACGCTCGCGGTCAGAGTGCTAGCATGTGTCGAGCATTACGTCACATTCTGCTGCTAATTAATGGAGGAAATACCAGCTCAGCACATCTTAGTAAATTATAGTCCTAATTAGACTAAAATAAACGAAATTATAGACTGTCGTCTTTTGTTTAGGTTCACATTTAGTAGTTAAAGAAGTCCCTCGATGAAGACGACAGGAAAGGAAACGGGAATTTCACTGCATGTGCTTTAGCAGGAGTCGTTTTATTCTCCCTTAAAACGAAGCTAAACGACCAAGGTGACAAATTTTGGCATGCGTCTTGCAATGCTTGCTAGCAGCCTGTGGGCAAACATCGCTTCCTTGGCGGCTGAAGGACACAGATCAATGCCAAGATGTCCGGTGTCGTGACATGACGACGTGTTTATTACAGCCCAGCTTTGGACCAATCACGATGCAGTGCAGATTTTCTATGCTGTGTGCACAAAAATAATCTGATTTCAGATCCAATCGCAGCTTTTACAACAACAAATTACCGATGTGCACTATTCTGTAGGGTGCTGTAGGGTTCCGCGGCTGCTTTTAAAGCCCTCCTCTCAACCCGAGTCTAATCGATGGAACATTTGCTGCGAGCCAGCGAGGCATTACAGACCAAAGTGCAGCGACAGTTTTGCTAACCGAAGAGCTGCCGTAGCGCGGCGCTCAGGGCTGTGGGCAGGTGCCAGGAGAGGATTCAGAAAGCCCCTAAAAATCCAGATAAAGGACAGAAATTCAATCAGACTGCAGCCAGAACAATAGAGCCAAAAACAAGAGCAGATCAGTGCAGGAGCGATATCCTGGGTAAACTGGGCTCATGTATGAAGAAGGAATGGACTAGTCTTGCATTTAAGAGGAAGTCTGGCACAGTTTTTTATGATTTTAGGATGACAAAAAGGGAATATTTATGTGCCAATACTGGGCTTTTACTGTGGCTCAGAGAGGCGTCGATCTGGCGTCTTTGAGCTAATCCAAATTCAGGCTCACAGAGGTCGGACACTGACTAAAAGAGGAAATGGGATCAGTTTCTGCTGCAGTAGCGCCCCCGCAGACCACAGAGTCCAGCTGGGAGGCCTACTCCTTCATCGGTGAACTTTCCTCTTCTCAGGTTTTCACCACCATGAAATCTCACACACGGGATGCGGACCGCCGTCGAATCCACAGCCCAATTCCACCGGCTCACGCCGAGAAACTAACAAGTCCCCCGAAAGAACGCGAGGGACACTTTCTCACACAATTATGATCGGAATGCACCGAACATCATAAACGCCGCGGCCTCCGGGGGAGGAGCACACTTCATCACTCCTGCGTCCTACGGTCTGACGCACAAAATCGCTGCGGTTCATCCAAAGTTAATATCGTCTTTTTTTTTTTTTTTTTTTTTTTCTGTTAAAACTAATCCCGCATGAGCGGGATGAGAACCGAGACAGTGTGTAAAACAGAATTTTAATGGCGAGGAGGGCATCGTCAGGGCAACCCCGCGCAGCACATGAAACGCGAGAGGCTGAGGATTAGAAACAAAAACAATATGATTGTTAATGACTTAATTACACAACAGCTCTCATCCTTTTATTAGTCACAATCAAACGTGCTTTCATCTTTACTTCCAATCATGAATTTGGACACCAATTAAAGCAACCTGATAATTAAATTATGTTCCTGCCAGAGATGAAATAATAATTGATAAACAGAGAAAAATGATACGGCTAAGTTGCTTTAGATGATGTAACATCCGGAGCGGATCACACACCGATCCTGCATCCTTGGCCGGGCGTGCACGTGCGACCGTGGACGCGAGCTAAAGAAGTCTTGATTTAATTACTTCTGAGCAGAAATGATTTTCCCGGCGAGCGGGATGAGCCAGAGCACACCTTCCAGCTCTGTGCTGCAGGAGCAAAACACTTCCATCTGCACGTTTGCTCACGTTGCGCTTCCATCTCCACCCAGATTCCCTCCAGCAGCGTGGCGTCGGTCCGGCGTTGGGGGGAGGTTAAAGGGCCAAATCCAGCACCGCGTGGTGAGCGGGTGCCTATTAGCATCCAGCCTGTGGCTATACATTAAATATGTAAAGTAATTTGTGCTAAAAGCTCTGCTGCTGCAGCTGCTGCCTGTTAATACCAAGGTGACTGGTAACAAAACAGTCCTATATCCCACTGAAACCAGTTAACCCACTCTTTTGATCTTTTATCCTTAATTCATTATTGATGACGATAACACAGCTACTTTTTTAGCTGTGACGGTAGAAGCTCTGGAAAGCAGACTTTAGTAAAAGTCCACACGGTACTGTGGAGCACGCTACACGCTACACAAAATGTCTTCACTAATTTGAATACAGTTAATTTAATGCTTCCACAGCTGCTAAAATGGGGTGTGAAATTAAAGCCGGTGCAGTGAATCTTGTATCTTTTTGGCCAATGTCGGAAAAATCAATCCGCGATGGAGTCACGGGGTGCGAAAACAGCAGAGCGACGCTTTATTTTTACTTTAAAAGTACAAAACAGCGCTGGCCTGCATGAATAATGCATGAACTAATGTTTCTCTTCCTCATTACTCTGCTCGGGCTGCTCGTTTCAAAGACATTCTTTGATTAATTAACACCTCCTCATCGCCAAACGCAAAAACAATGGCAGCCTTTGCGTTTGATGTGAGGGACGGAAAGAAGGTCGCGTCCAGCGTCCCCAAAACCAGCAAGAACGACCGGAAAAACACGGTTCATTCTTCCCATTCCCGACTCCATCCTGTGGAAAACGTGGCTCTTAGCGCTTGAATATGTAGCCGCGCGACCTCGGTTGGATGAAAAATGGCTTTCATCTGAGGTTCGAGCCAAAGCAAATTACCCTCTGATGGTATGGATCACACGCGAGCCGGGCTGGAGAGAGGGGAGATGTTTCTGATTAAGGTTGCGTCAGGAGCATTGAGTCAAAGAGAATCAAAGGCAGCATTAATGAATCTGAAGTGCGCCGTGTTGCTGGGATTCTGGTGGGAGGTGGGCCTGCACAAAGCCATCTGCAGCAGTCCGAGGACTGATGGCGCCGAAGCCTCAGGTGGTCAGAGACCAGCCTTCAAACGGCGATTTATATTCCACACGCCGGCGAGATGGATGTGTTTTGTTCTGGCAGCTCCACAGATCTTTTTACGAATATTTGATTTCTGTGTCAGACTCAGAGGGGAGTCAGGCGCCGGTTCGGCCTGGTGGCGAGGAGGTTCTGGCTGCGGTTTGTTGTTGATGATCTAATAACAGAGCCAGAAGGAACGACGCCTGTTTCCCACACCTGCCGCCGCGCCGCGTTCAGGCCGATCCATCAGGCGGCCGTGATGACACGAGCGAAGCCCTGACTGATGGCTGCCGTCAGGACGACAGCCAACTTTTCTCTTTATCAAACCCTTCGCAGCTTTTATCGTCCTTATCGCGCCTCACTTCCTGTCCTACTCGCTCCCCGTGTCCTTACGGGAAGCCTGAGCGTCCATTTCTCACCGAGCGGAGCAGCCGTTGCCCTTTGGGCCGAACGAGTGAGTCTTTTCTGAGCCGTTATGGAAAGAGAGAACCTGGGTCAATATAAAAGTCCTGCTCTCAAGTGGACAGTGGGCAGCTATTGATTATTAGCATCCTTTACTGAATGTTACACAAGCAATTCTTGGAGGCAGTTATCGCCGTTCCTCAGGAATACGCTGAAGGAGGAAGCAGAAATGGACCCAAGCAACTGTTTCTGCGCTCTTCCAACCAAGTTTGGAAAGAAAAAAGAGACATCTGAGTCTCGGCGGACTGCAGAGCTTCGTAGCTGACGGAGGGCTGAGTTTGATGAAAGGCTTTTTCTGACGCGCTCGCTCGCTCTCAGCAAGATCAATGCGCCGCCAAACAAAATGCCGCCGCCACCGAGGGTGACAGGCGGGGCTATCAGGCTGCTGATAAAGACGCAACTCCGGCACTTGTCCAACGGCCCCGCCCACTTTTGTTGCCCTGCAGGTGACCCGACTGATGCCAGAAGAAGAGACTCTGACTGATGGACGCGGATGCAGAAAGCAAACGACCGGCTTTTTCATCAAGTAAGGAGAAAAACATTTGGAAGGAGAGGAGAGAAGAGACTCAAGGCTGCTCGCCACATCACTGACGTCGCTCTCGCAGCCCTCGCTCCCGCTCTCCCCGTCTCCCAGCCTTCGTGCAACGATGCGTGGGTGCAGCTGGTTCCTATGGCAATACCGGCCTCTCTCTGCTCGACCTATGTCCCCTCTCTTTCAGAGCGCCGCTGCTTCATTAATTATGTACACAAACGCAGGCCGACGGGCCCAATTTTCTTGACATTTATTTGATCTGCGCGTTTGGTGATTTGTATTTATTAGGCTGTCGCGCAATATGTAACAAGATCCTTTTAAGCGTGATGATTCCAAAAGCCCCGGCCTGATTCTGCTGCACCTCGCTGCTGCGATAAGGCTGATAAGAAAAAGACTCTCCAATGATAATTAAATCAGGTGTTCATCATCGGCACATCAGGCCAACCGATGATAATTAGCAATAATGGGACGCTGGCTTTATCTCTCCAGGGACTTTCTCTGCACTCGCCCTGCAGCTACTGACATTAGCCTCGTTTAGTCTTGCTCTTAGACGCTTCAGCAGGCTGGAAGCTCACAGGCGTCTGTCTGGCGAGCAGGTAGGAAGAGAAGCTGGAAGACGAGCAGAGTAATCAGCTGGTGACAGGCAGCAGATGGCCCCGGGTGACCCGTCCTGGAGCTAACTGCTCCTGAAAAGCCGCCACACGAGGAGGCATTAGCGGACCGATCGAGTGTGATATTAACAGGCTGACAAAACAGTTTACTGCCTGACGTGCAAACAGGCTGCGGAGCCAAAGACGAGTGTTAACGTGGCGATGGGATGTAACCAAACACTTAAATCTGCTATGCTGAGAGCAAAATGAGAAAATATG
The DNA here is from genome assembly GCA_015343265.1 of Pao palembangensis. Taxonomy (NCBI): domain Eukaryota; kingdom Metazoa; phylum Chordata; class Actinopteri; order Tetraodontiformes; family Tetraodontidae; genus Pao; species Pao palembangensis. Next base: position 1,922,689 of record CM027089.1, on the reverse strand, counting down.
TGCGGACGTAACGAGGAAACATCTTTGCGGCGCAGCTTTCAGACGAGAGTGGGCCCAGGTGAGGGAGAACAGGTGGCAAACAGTCAGGACAACCAGGACAGAAAGCAGTCAGACAGCAAAGGCACGCAGGAAGAGAAAAGCAAAGGGGAGACAGAGAATCACCCTGAAACCTGGATGCTGACAGCCACAGGAAACCAGGATCCAGAAATCATCTCCCGGCCTTCTTTGGGTTAAAAAAGTCTGCTTTATGCTTGTAAATTTCATCCCAAAAATAGTTCAAGTGTGCGTATTTTCTAAATAAATGGATTTTCTGGGGCGTCTTGTGAGATGAAATTGGGCTAATCTGCTGTAGCTTACGTGTGACATTTGTAATTGGCTTTCAGAGTCTTTGGGTACATTTATATCCAACATCTATGTCCTTTTTTTTTTTTTTCGCAGGATCTAGGACTTTTTTTTGCTCCCTGCAACTTTAAAAAATAGATAATCAGCCAGTGTTTTTATATCATGCTCTCATTTTTCTTCCTTGATTGTTGGCTCTAATCGATGTGATTATTCAGCCGATAACAAATCAATCACTTGCCCTCTTAGATGTATGACTGTACATTAAAGCTAACGATCAAAGAGGCAATTAGAGACATCCAATTATTTTATGAGACGCTTACTCTGCTGGTGTCACGTCAACACATCCACCAAACAGGATCCTTTTGAGTTGTCGACTACATCAAGCTACAAAACTAGCTCTTTACCTTTTTACCTGCCGCACCAAACTCCAAAAACAAAAATATTTAGTGTTAGCAGCTTAAGGCCACTTTAAATTATCAATAAGTGGCGCTGCGGTGACTATCTGATGTGCAAAAGTGATGAGAAGCATCACCACAGATACGAGCTCAGTGTATAATTTAACCATCACGAATGCATCCAATGGGGCGTTTTATCGTCACAAAAATATGGTGTCATGCATCCAGATCAAAGAGTCCACTGTCCCGCACCATTTGGCTAAAGTACAAGGCGCTGTAGCTGGCTTCTGATTGGCCGCCAGCCCACTGATACACAGCTGCTGGCCGCGCACATCAAAGCTCTTTGAGGACGGGAGAGACGGCGCCAAATATTCTGACAGTTACTCGTTTCTAAATGTAGAAAAGTGGACGGACGGACAGAAGTCAACTGTTCGGCCATCACAGGGAGGTCCATTCAAACACACGCACACACACACACACACACACAACTGACATCCAGAGAGTTCAATCCAAAACAATCCCATGGAAGCAAACACATCCACGCACGTGCACGTCTCCCAGGAACTCATTACCGTGAGTGGCTTCAGGACCTTTTGCAGATCACGGCTCCCTTTAATGTTTCATTTGCATCCCGAGTATGTAAAGTGCTTTAAACGCCTGCGTGCGCACCGAGGGCGTACGTGCTCCTGAGCAGTTCCGCCAGCCAGTAAGACGGAGGGAGAAAGGAGTGGAGAGAGATGGGGATGGGGAGAGGAGGAGGGGCGCGGGCGTGCATGGTCAGAGAGGGCAGACGTGAGCTAAATAGCTGAGCTGGCAGCAGCAAAGCAGAAGGATGTGTGAGTCACACTAGTGTGTGATGAGGTGGTGTGTAAGGACAGGCAGGCTGCTCTCTGTGCCTGGAAGCTGCAGGCTGTGTCATCTTATCCGCTGTCTTATAAAAAGATGAGAAAGCATCCTGTTCAGGCATGACCTGGTCTAAAACCACAGCCCTGCGATGGAAACCTGGCATCTACAGCGTGTTTTAAGACTAATCAGAGCTCCCGCGTGTGCGATTTATCCTTGCGCCGCCTCGCTGGGTGCTGGCGCTCTGTGCGGAGGCTAACGCGTGCTTCCTTGCAGAAGGATGCTGCTTTGAATGCCAGGGCCCTTTCGCATGAAGTCAGCGGGGTTGAGTGCGGACACGCGGCTTTGGGCCGACCTCGCGCTTCTCTGGTTCATCCCGAAAGTGTGGAGGTCAGGGTTTGTGCAGGCCGGCGGTGTTTCAGTGTGAGAGGGCAGCCTGTAAGGGGATCTGAAACCAAAACTCTGTCTTTGTTGTAAAGTTAGACAGCAGAACAAAGGTGCAAGTTTAAACCGTGCATCCTCCTTAATGTTGCTCTGACAACTTTTGTCCTCATCAAAGAGAAGTGATATAAAAAGCCCTGACTCTTGTCTGTGTCCGCCTGGCACCGGCTGACCTCTGACCCTGAGTTACATGGCTGAGCTCCTTCAAGTTGGGCACTTACAGCCTCTCAGTGGCCTGTTATTAGAGAACGTGTGTTTTTCCATCCCGGGGAACGTCTGCTAAGTGGGACTACAGCCCTGGCAACGACCTGAAGGTTGCAGATCTGTTCGCTTGAACGGATTCTACATTTTCTGCCGGCTCTTAAAGGTTTTCCTCAGCTGTTTCTGCTAAATGCACCCAAGACATTTTCCAATGATGCCTTCCTCAGCTCCAAATGTTTCGCTGCAGCGTCCCAATCCTGGCCCGCATGCCAGAGGTTGCGGATGGCTAAGCCAGTGTTTCTGCCTAGCTTTCTTCTTCTGTGCTTTTTCTACGTTACAGCAAACACCCGTCTGCTAAAATGCATGTTTATGTACAGCACTCCAGCACACAGACTTGAGCGTACGAAACTCTGCCTTTTGCGGGTTGCCGGGTCGGAGGCGTAATGGCGCTACGCTGTTGTCTGACACGCAGACACACAACAGACAGCAGCTCCTGTGTGATATTCTGAGTTTACAACTGAGTCTCAGTGTGTCCTTGAGTGAGCCTGCCCTGAGTGACGCAGAGAGGATCTCTGAACACTTACATCTCCCTCTCTCTCTCTCTCTCTCTCTCTCTCTTCCTCCCTCTCTCATCCCATCACCCCACCCAGCAATTGGGCACTGATTCTGGGGTTTAATACAATTTGTAGGGGAAGGAGGCAGAGAGGGATGAATGATATATTGACTTCTTTATAAAAGCAGGGCTGTGGCGGTAATCTCATTTCGGGATGCTGTGATGAGATTCTGGCCTGTTTTCTCTCTAAGATGATGTGACTTTGGTCCTGACATCGTCTTTGCCGCTGCCGGCCGTGTGTCGGCCGCGTTTGCTTCATTCCATCTGTAAAAGAAAAAAATCTACGGAAATTGCGTCTCTCTATTTTTGTGTGCCAGCCAGCAATAAAATGAGTATTATTTTTGGCCTCCGCTTACCTAAATTTGCTCGAGAGACAACGGAATCTTTTTTCCATTCAGATGGAAAAATGGCTGGTGAACAAGTCAGGTTGTTCAGTTTCAATCCGGGAAAAGCAGCGTGAGTGAAATGTGCAACAGGAATGACTTGCTTTGATAAAAAAAGTGCCTTTCTTTCCTTTCTTACAGGTGTAACCGGAGCCGAACCCAATCTGTTTGCACCCGCAGCTGGTCACAGAACGATGCCCGGTGAGGCCCTAAGCTGCCTGCACGTTCCATTTGCTGGGGATTCTTACCTGCTGGGTCTGTAGAGTCAGCAGAATTGTGGTCATTAATGATGGATTTGGGAGCCTCAGAGTTAGCCGAAGCTCGTCCTGCTGCGCAGGCTGGCCTGAGTGCGGGTGCATTATGGATGTCAGCAAAGGTATCGATGTGTTGAACTGAGCCTACATGGCAGCAGAATGCTAAAAGAGGTTGAATCTCATAACCAGCTGATGTGGGTTTAGGGCGGCGAACACGAGCTCTCTGTTTACGGCTGCGCCGCTTTTCTCCGCTAATACGTTTCTGGGCGCCGCTCGCTGCTCGCAGAATGTCATTTAGGAAGACTGGCTCAAAGTCCTAGTTGCAAACATGGCGGTTAAGTTTCTCTGACGCTCGCTGGAGCAGTTCGGAGCAGCTGACAGCGCTGCTTGTTTGTCGTTACCGTGGCTTCTCTGGGTTGTCATGGTAATGCATGTCTGTGGCAGATCTGAGGGGAGATGCAGAAATAATGATGAGAACACGCTAACGCTGACGCTGTGACGCAGTCAAGTTCTTTTCATGGTGTCCTTACTTTGTGGGAATGTTATGTAGCCCATAGTGTGTTTCGGGGCTCAATAATGATGATAATTTTGCGGCAGCACGACTTTAACTACAATTTGAACATAATAAACCAAAACTTTTGATTTTCTTTTTTCTCCTCTTGAGTTCATGTTCAAGCAGCCGAGCTGTTGCACATCACAGAGGCAGCAGAAAGGGTACTTCACTCCCATGTAAAGGGCGCTTGTCAAAACGTCTGCGATGAGACGGGGTTGCATGGAACATCAGCAGAATGGGGGCCTGGGGCCTGGGGCCTGGGGCCTGGGGCCTGGGGCTGGGGGCTGGGGCCTGGGGGCTGGGGCCTGGGGCCTGGGGCTGGGGCCTGGGGGCTGGGGCCTGGGGCCTGGCGGTGGGGCTGGGGGAACACCGGAGCATCATCTATACTCAGTCAACTGCAGCCGCGTCAGACGCTGAAACAGTTGTAGCAGTTCATTAGCGAGAGGCAGAAACTGCAATTTGAAAGATGCTTAATTGACTGTTTTCCTGTTTATTGGATTTTATTTTGATGTAAATGCCAGCGGTTGTAATTTGTATCCATTCTGCAGACGGCCGGCTGACAGATGAGGTCTTTTCGCTGAGCGGAAGACATCAGGGATGTCGGATATTTGATTCAAACACGCTTCCCCTCAGTCTGCAGCTCATAAATTATGGTAAGGCAAAGTAAAGATGTTTTAGCTTCCTGGACAACCCTATATATCAAATGAGACCTCCATAAATATTGTATAAATATTAAACTGATAACATTCAGGTCGTCAGTTGGTGATTCGGACTCAAACAGGGAGCAGGAAGAAATGGATCTAAATGTGTTAGTATGTCAGTTTTTTATATATATCTTTAACCAGAATTGACTAAACTGGTGTCGTTAGTGACCTTCTAAACCAGCTACCAAATGCACAGATTCATGTATTTGACAGAAACTGGTAGTTGATTCAGCTCAAAACAGCAAGTTTGTTTGAGCCTATTTACTTCCGGACTAGTTTTATGTTGCATATTTTTCTAATTCTCAGAGAAGCAGAGTGAAAATTGAAAACTAGAACAATTACTGCGAGCGTCCCCCTACGCAGAGACACTTAACGACTACGTGGGTGACGGTGGAGTGAGAGACAAAGGGAACAAACCGCAGACTGATGACTGGTGGCAGCGGATAAAACGAGAAGGCGTCCAGCATTTACTGCACTGCAGCAGTCACGCAAGCGTGACCTTTGACCTCAGCCACCCTCTAACACGCAGATTCCCACACAGACGCACGCACGCACGCACGCAGCAGCATCAGGCTGCCAAGCGCTGGTATTTTTCCCAGGTTAATCCAGAGTTGAGGGGAAGTTTGTGTGCTTTAGCTCCTGCTGCGGTTGCCAACTGGCTGATTCCACAAAGCTCCAGAACGACCGGAGCGCTACATCAAACAAGGCGCGTTGCAGCACCTGCAACAGACAGGAGCGCGTTTAAAACGTTTAAAAGCAGGCTGCGGCGGGGATCCGTCAATGTCACCTGCGCCGTTAAACACCGTGAATCTGAAAGTTCAGTCTGCAGCAGCGTTGTGTCTTAACGAGCCCTCACGGCTCCTCTGATCCATCACTCGCTCATCATCCTCCATGTGGAGACGCACGGAGAGGATTTAGCAGACGCTCCTGCTGGATATTCAGGGTGTCTTCTTGCTGCAGACCTGTAACCCTGAGGTCTGGAAGGTCCCTCCAGACGGCCGTCGTGCATGTGGTTTGGCTTCTTTTGGGGTGTCGGACACATGAGCTGTAAGATTTGCAGATGCTTACGAGCCATAAAGAATTTTTGTTTACAGCAGCTGTACTGGCTTTGAGTTAGCTTTGCTGTTCTCTTTTTAAGCTAGAATCTTTCTTTTGTGCTGTAACTTGAACTATGAGTCATAGCTGAAGAATTAACTTTTAATCATTGCTTCAGCAGCTTTTTGCCAGGTTCTGCTTTTAATCTTTTGAAATAACAGGAAACACTGGAACTTTTAATGCACTGGCACTTTTCTTCACAGCACATGTAGCTTTGGATGTAATAATTATAGGAAAAGATGACAAGCTGTGCTTCTAGATTGAAATTACGGGTTGTTAGCAGCATCCCAGCTGTTAAATCTGGGTCCAGACCGGCCATACCGCCACATCACCAAACAAAACTGTCTCGTTTTTGACCTCCGCCGCTGTGACGTTGCGGTTGGAGATGCAGCACACTTGACCTTCTCTCAACGTTTGTTGCTTTGGTTAGCTTGAACGGCGGTGTCCCGTCTGATCCCGTCTGAATCACGGCTGCAGCCCGAATCTTCAAGCTCCCACAGTTCTCTGGCGCACACATATGAGCTTTTCTTCGCTCACACACTTGCAGCAGAACGACCAACTGTCCTCCATTTTTTTATGCGCTTAATGGACTTGGAAGGAATCTTTTTCCGGCCTTCTCAGATGGCTCTCTGAGAGCTTCCTGTCATGAGTCGGGAAAGCCCAGTGAGACTCTAATCAGGATACCGAGCTACAGAAACAAACCAAACAACAAGAAATGTGATTTTTTTTTGCAGGCGCCCACTTCAGTACAAAAGCACGCCACTCCTCCAATCCCCCAATTTTACACAAAATGATCCATCTAAATCCAGCCATCAATCCATCCATCCATCCATCTATCCATTTTCTGCCGCTTATCCTGAGTTGGGTCGCAGGGGCAGCAGCCTAAGCAGGGAAGCCCAGACTTCCCTCTCCCCAGCTACTTCGTCCAGCTCTTCCGGGGGGATCCTGAGGCGTCCCCAGGCCAGCCGAGAGACGTCGTCTCTCCAGTGTGTCCTGGGTCTTCCCGGGGGCCTCCTACCGGAGGGACGTGCCTTGAACACCTCACCAGGGAGGCGTCGGGAGGCATCCTAATTAGGTGCCCGAGCCACCTCATCTGGCTCTTCTCACCGCGGAGGAGAAGCAGCTCCACTCCGAGCTCCTCCCGGATGGCAGAGCTTCTCACCCCGTCTCTAAGGGAGAGCCCAGCCACCCAAAGCTCAGGACCATAGGTGAGGGTAGGAACGAAGATCGCCAACACCATCCGACAATGTCTGTGTAGGTTCTCAACCATCCAGGTCATAGTTATCCAAGGTTGTGGCCTTGTTACCAAGTCCAGTTGCCCACAGAGATCTAACCTTGGACAGTCTGACGATGCTCTATTTTTTTTCACCTTTTTTTCAGTTGTATGTGACAGACATCTCTCAAGCTGGACTGTTTTTGTGCAGTTGAGCCTTTTCCTCTGCTCACCCTTCAACAACAAGAACATCTGGAGTGCCAATGGAGGGAGCGACAGACCCAGACCGACGTGGGTAGATCCACAAGGTTTGTGTGACTAGACGTGACCTCTAATCCCACATGGTACATCAGACCGACAAACAGACGACAAGGGAGACGCTGCTTCTTCTGTAAGATGCGCTCAAGCAACAGGAAGTGGCGCCTAAACCCGGGAGAGATCTGTCACCAGAGACGTGAGAAGGCGGAAAGAGACGCCTGAAAGAAAAGCAAAGAAAGCCCGAAATCAAAAACAGTCTCCTGCTGCCGTCTGAAGGTTTGAATGACAGATCTTCGTCTGGATATGGAGGGAGAGTGGATGCGCCGATTCTCAGGAGGCACAGATGTTTCTCCATTTAGCTCTGAAGAACTCCCCACAACTGATCATGTGAGGGGAGGGGGGTTCTTCAAATCTGTGGCGGGCCGGAGCAAATCCACCGCGGAGGGCAGAGGTAATGAAACAGAACAGAGGTGACGGACGGCCGCGCGGAAAACACATCCTCTGTACGCTTTCCACAACCATTTGTTATTTTTTCCCTCTTCTGCTTCCCTGTCTCGCCCTGTGGCGTCTCCATCGCTCGCTTTATCTCTCCCTCTGTCACCTCTCTCGCCCACCCTCTCCCTCTCTCAGCAAACGCACCATCTCTCCTTGATTTCCAGAGAGAGGCGGTATAGCAGCAGCCGGAATACAAACTAGCTGACTCAATGCACACACACACACACACACACACACACACACCGAACGGACGTGTGCATTGAGGCTGCATGGCAAGATGAGAAGAGATGAGAGGAAGAAGAGCTGCAGAAGGAGATGGAGTCTGGGGAAAAGAAGTACGGGAAAGCAGAAGTGGGAAGTGTGAGACCGATGCTGGAGAGTTTAGGTCGGGATTAGCTCCAGTTCTGACAGGCTGGCATCCGCAAGACATGCGTCAGCATACATTAAGCAGCTCATTCATCATTCACGCTCTGACTATGAGCTATGAGGTCACCGTTCAGCTGTCTCTGTGTTTCCAGATGTAAAGCCAGCGTTAATAGAACCGGCTCGTCAGAACCTCCGGGCCTAAAGTGGTCGTTAGAGTTTGCAGAGGAAAAATTAGCCATCAAAATTTCATGAGCCAAAACAGTTGGCGCCAAGTCCAGGAGGGGCTTTTGTGTTTGGGGGTTTGCTGGAAGCAACCATCACCGGCTTTGGGCCGCTCTCTGATCTCAGGAAGTGTAGCAAGGAAATTTGGGAGTCTGTGTTTCCATGGCAACAAGGCACCGTCAGTGACCCAGACCCTAAACCTCAAGTCAGTCAGCACGGAGCACCGCAGCAACGTGTTTACAGCAACTCTAAACCCAGAAAGATGCAAAAAGGGAGCTGATGTTCACACAAATAGCTTATAAGGAGAGGCTGAGGAGGGAGAAGGTTGCTCCACTCCCGCAGTGACAGCATCCCTGAGCAACATGTTCCAACTCCTACCTGATGAGCAGGTGGCAACTAACAAGGATGTCCTCTCCACCGGTGCACCGAGGTGGCGAGAAGGCTCCATCACGACAAAGGCTGTCTTTAAAAATACAGTTGGAGCATCATCAAGCTTCAGACAGATCGATCTCTGACTGTAAATGTGTCTATTCTTGAGATATTTAAGATTTCCGACAAACAATGTCCAGAACTCCCCTTAAATGAAATCTTTGTGGCCATATCCACATCACTTTGCTCCCATCATTCATCATTCATCCTCCCATCCATCAAAATCCCTGCAGCCGTTGTAGCACGAGCACGTTAACGATCCAGCTCTGACGGTAAGAACACAACCTCCTTCAATTAGAATAATTACAAGATTACTCCTATTAGAGCAGCAGAATTGATAAAAGTTGATCGTTCCTGCAGTGTGTGTGTGTGTGTGTGTGTGTGTGTGTGTGTCACAGCCTTGTTTTTAGTGTATGAATGAACCTTAAAGCACTCAAGTAAATTAATTAAAAACACGGAGCTAATGAATCCATGCTGAGGAAGATGGCAGGCTAATTTTAGCACATGAAGAGCATCATGAAAGGGCCTGATACTGTACAGACCCACACAAAACAGACCTATTCATCCTTTGCTCATGCTTTTGTGTGAGACTTTTCAGTATTTCTTGCATCATCCTGCTGATTTTTGATACTATTCAGCTCTTGAATTGTTGAACTTGTTAGATTCTGTATGTTAAGCTAACAGCAGCAGATGTGCAGCCATCAAAGGTAACAGACAGTGAACCACCTCCCGCCACTTCACTTTCTTTGTGTGTGTGTGTGTGTGTGTTTGTGTGTGCGCTACAGCTCGCAAGAATAACTTCCCAATTACAGTTTCCCAATGTTAGTGCAGTCTTCCTGAAATGCTAACTAGCCTCCCACTGGGAATATGCTACATTATTAATCCGTGCGCGCCTGAGCGTGTGAAGCGCGTATTTGCGGCATACGACGGGCGCGCGAGTGTTCTCACGCGCTCTTCTCTTTGCCTGTCTCCACGTGGCCTTTGTGGCTGTGTGCTGAAATGTCACACACGCTTTTGTCACGAGCAGCAGCGACGTTTGCTCAGGACTTATTTGTATTCTGGCTGGATCCAAACATCCAGAGCAACACTGCGTCAGGAGAAACTGAAATGTGGACGACTGGCAGATGAGGACGGATGAGAGTTGATAGTGTAATTAAGACGGAGGCTTGCGCCTCCTGCGGCGGTGACTGCAAGGGGGCACGAATGCAGCAAACAGTATCTTTAGTATTCCTGGAGAGCCTGCCCCAAAGTTCTGCCTCCAGGCTCTGAGACGGTAGCATGGGTGCATGGAAAGCATGGAAACCCCTCCACCCCCCCACCCCCCCACCCACCCAGCAATCAGCGTGCAGTCAGTGATGCAGAGAGAAGAGCTTCAGGTGAGTGTTGGGCGCAAACGCTGGGTTCTCTGACAAGACAGCAGACATTAAACACATCACTTCTCATTCAATTCCATCTGTACTTGCAGACAACCTGGCAGTTCCTTCTTACTGAAGTTGTCACTTTTCATTACGGCCCGTTTTTACCGTTGCCAGCTGCCTTTTACAGTCCCGCCACTTCTGACATTCCCACTGCAGCAGCACAAAGCGGCAGAAGAAAAGGCCTCTACCTGCTGGCGAAGATGGCCTGTCATTTGACTGAATGAAGTTTTCAAGTGTGGGGAATCAAAGGGGACGGTGCGTTAGCCCGGCTTTGGTCTGCTCCGCTCTGGAGCGCGGAGAGGCAGCGTGCTGCAGCAGCAACTGCAGTCCTGTTGCAGAATGAAAGCAAGGAGCAACCAGGAAGATTATCAATGAGAAAACTAAAGATTTTCTGGCTCTGCCGCATGCCAGGCAAGTATATCTTTCATCCGGATGCATAAAAGCAGCTGATCTCTCTGCTTTCCAGATGGACTTCTTTAAAAATCCATTCATGGGGCGAGGTCTGGGACCCCATCTGTTGTTTTCTTTATGCCGTTCTTCCTCTTTTCTTTATCCCTTCCTTTCCCTCCCTCCCACTGTGGCTCTCAGCCAACAATTGGAGCCAGTCAGTGGAAAAACTCTGTTAGTAGTCCATGCCCTATGGGACAAAGTGGCAACAACATCCATTACAGCAGATAGTGGGCTAGCAGGCAGAAGCCACAGCGGCTGGAATCCAACCGGCTGAGCAACTTTGCATCCCGGCCGCTGCACTCGCGTACGCCGGGATTAAACCATAATTCATGCAGGCATTGATTCAGCGGGGCGATAATACAAGAGCAGATTTAATCCTACAGAACTGCGAAACGTGCAGGAATCGAACTCCTCTCCTCTGGATTGATTTTCCCTCCCCTGTGCTACAGATATGCTATGTGGAAGCATGTAATCCTGCTTGCTTAGATGGTGATAGCTGTTCTGATGTCCCCTGTGGAGGGTATTTAAAAACAAACTCGCGTGTTTTTTCGCCTGGCATCAGATCTGGTGACTGTGAAGGTCATGTCAGATGACTCATGTGCTCGTGTTTGTCATCTGTATCCAAGTGTGGCTGCACTTTTAGAGGAATCCTGATGTCTACAGATAAATGTGACAAATCTGTGTATAAAAAGCTTCCAACCAGCTTTACGGATCATCTGTACGGGTCAACGCTTGTTGACGTTAAGCTGTGAGAACTACAGACCTGCAAAGCCCGTCCACTCAGATCAGGTCATGGATATAGTGGCAATGAATGCTTCCAAAAAGAGACTATAAGAGTGTATTTCTTATCGCAAGCCCCTCTGATCTGGAATAAGAATCTTGCTGACAAATCGGTAGCGATAAAGCTGCAGGTTTAAAGTCACAGCCAGACGGAAGGTGAGTGGAGTCGGCTGGATGTTTGAGCGGCTGCGGGCCAGCCCCGGAGCTGTCCAGGGTCCTGAACACTGGCCGCGCCTGCAGCCCCGTCCCGGGACAAAAACCCACCAGCCCCATGCGCAGTGATCTGCCCAAATCTGCGCACATCTGACACCCTTCAAATGTGTCTCTCCGTGGTAAACTTCAACGGTGCCCGATCACAAACACGTCCCATCACGGCGCACCTTCACGCCATCCCGTAATGTACATGCGGATTCACGATAATCAGGAAGGAGACAAGACGAGAACAGCAGCACACGGCTGCCTGGGAACAGCCAGAGAGGCAGAGGGGGCGGAGAGAGAGAGAGATGGAGGAATGGGGGTCAGTGTCAGAGATTTGAGAAACGCAAGCATGCCAGAGCTGCTGGCGGATTTCAAAGTTGCCTACGCAACAACCGAGCCGCGTCTGCGCGTCGATGTGCGGATGTTTTCACTCACCTGACCTGGATGCCAACGCGCGCTGTCGCCTCTGCTCCGCGGCTCTTCTCGGCACAATCGGTCCCGCTGGTTGCCTCAGGTCTGGCTCAGTTGATGTGGGTCTGAATTGTTTACTGTGTTCAAGTCACTGGTTTTGCTGGTTTTGCGGCTCCCGCGCGTCTCCTTTGCGCGCAGCCAGGAAAGAGGCAGCCGCCGGTCACCCCGCGTCAAAGGGATGTTCAGAGATGCGAAGCAGCCCGAAAGGTGCTGCGCTGCCGCTGTTCTCCGTCTCTCTGCTCTCAGTTTGTGGCTCTCACACTGCGTCAGCCTCCACTCGCCCTCCTCCCTCCACCCCTCTCTCCTCCTCTCTCCTCCTCTCTCTTCCTCTCTCTCTCAGTCGAACAGACGGTGATTAATTCGTTGAAATTCACTTTCTCTCCTCCTCTTTTTCGTTTTCACGGCACTTGACGCGCCGCCGACAGTCATTTAGATTAGCCGCTTTTCCGTTCGCGAGAGTGAGATGGCGCGATAAGTATCGCGCAATCAAACCCAAACTGGCAAAGTTCTTGACGAAATTGTGTGAAATTCAGCATGTATCCAGGAAAATGGCTACGCCGCGCAACGTTAAGAGCGATGATGTAAAAGTGTTTCCCTGCACGCCAGCTCCGCTCCTGGAGGCAAAACTGCCGCTGGGACGAACAGTCCGACGTTATTTCCGGCTGGCTTTTTGCCTAAATGCACTACGAGGCAAACTGATGTCCTGCCAGAAAGCACGGTCAGATTAAATGCCTCTTTAGTATACACGCAGACGCGTGCTAACAACTTTGAAGAGAAATTCGTGGGAAAAAATGCATCCCAGGCTTTTCTCACGCATTAATCCGCAGTGGCTGCGCTGACATTACGCAATATGTCACATTAGTCCTGCCAAGCATGCAGTCAGTTGTTACATGGCTGGGGGGAACCACAACCTTTGACCCGCAGGAGTGGAGGTGAGGTAATTAGGAATTAGGTGGATGTGAAGCAGACTGGACCAGTGAGAGAGCAGGATAGACATCAGTGGCAGAAATCCTCCATGAGTGACATTAAACACTGTCAATTACATTTAACCTGACCTCTGACCTTTAAATCTCTCCCCAGAGCAATGAAGTGTCCTGTGGACAGATTGCTAAGGTAAGGATTCAGATTTTCATGCACCAGTAACAAGCCTGCCTGGGTTAATCAATCAGTTAATTTGTTGGAGTCAGATTAATCTTCATATGGGCTGCAACTAGCAGACAGCAAATATAAATTCTTACGTGTCACAAGTAAAACATGATGGATCGCTATTCCTGCAGGGTGATTATTGTGGCATGTTGTAACCGAAGGGTTTGCAGCATGTTCGGATTTGTATGTGGCATGTTTGGTAAATGTTAGTGAACGCAGCCTGGCCGCCACATGAACCAGGAGACGGCGCGTGTGTTCGAAAAAGCCTGTTTTTCTGTTTTTAACTGACAGGCTTTTTTTCTGTCGCGCCAGAGCTGCATCAGAGGAACGTCTCAACCTAAAATGACACATTTTCATCTGGCGATGCGCCGCTGTTTATCCAATACGTTGTTTCTGATGTAGCCGCTGTCATTTCTGAGCAATTTTCAGAAGGCTTCTCTTGAGGCTGGTAACTGGAAGAGGAATACTCCACTGCTGAGAAGGAGGAACGTTTCAGAGAAAAGCTAATTTGCCACAAAGGCTTTCGTTCATCTGCGTCCATACGAGATGTTTTTCGGGACGGATTCATTTGTAAATGATGCAGCAGCCAATGGAGCACGTAGGAGCAGCTCTGGGACGTTGCAAGAGCAGCTGCAGGCGACAGGCGGCACACCGCCAACTCCTCCTGTCACGTCCCGTCATCAGATCACAGCTCGGATCACCTCAGACCACAGTTCCAGGAGACGCGATGGAGATGGCCACTCTGTGTCTGAGCTGTTTATCCAAACATGGGGGTTCTTTTTGGTGCACGTGTGAGAGGAACTGCCAGAGTTTTGTGACTTGTATGAGCTGTGGGGTCAGTTGGGTGTTTGGTGTTCCTGGACAGAGAGAGAGGAGAACGTGCGCGCTCATGCTGTGTAATGACACAAAGCACCCGAAAGTCTCGTAGGATAGAAGCGGTTTTCAAATCTCTGCAGTTTGAAGACTCCCTCTCATGGATCTGGGGATTGTTGGCATGTTTTACTGAACTGAGAGAAGGGAGAAGAGTCCCTGACTGGTAATTGGGAAGTTAGAAAATTAATTTGAACAACAGGAAGCTGCGAGCGATACACAAGGTAACACTGTCCTGCCAGCAGGGGGCGCCATGTAAAGCTGGTTGCAGCAGCATAATAACGTGTGTCTCTTTGCAAGTTTGCAGCACAGAAGCCAAAAAGGCCAACTGGAAAAGAAGGGTCACCCTGTAGGTCCTGGCATTCACTGTTACCATGACGACCACGACCCACTTCAGCGCTCTGTGCACCCAGCCAACCCAGTCAAGCATCGGTGGGATGATGGAACCGAGGCTCGGCCTTCGGAGATCTGACAGCTCTCAACCGCCTTGGAGTGAATGAGACACGGAGACGCGTGCGTCCTGCACCCCAGCCGGACAGAATGTCTGTGGTCTCCATGACGCCCGTTTGAGTGACGGACCAACCTGATGGTTCAAACGAGCCAACGTGTCAGATCTTGGATTAGAAGGTAAAATGTTCCACTTTCAACTTTTTTTATAGCTGCGGAGAAAACATCCTGACGTGATGTCACATCATGTTAGCGTATTATTCCACCTTTGGCCAAATTTCCACGGAAACAACAAACTATGCGGAGCCCGTTTGGCCTCAGAGAGCGTCAGATCTCTGTGCGTCCAGCTGCCAGATGGATCTGGAACTCAGAGATTGACGCCGCAGCTCCATGACTCTGACATAATCATTGTGGTGGTGCGTGCTCTCAATTACACACCATCTCAGTGACCTTAATGTGTGCGAGTCCTGGAGGGCCTAAAGGCTGTGATCTGATTCATTATGAATGCTAACACGCTAACAAAGTCATCTACAAGAGCACATGGAAGTCTCATACATGACAATCTACTGTCAGAAATCAAAGAGTGTGTGTATAAATACTTAAAGATGCAGTTTGTTTCTCATCTTTAGTCTCAGAATAAGAAAGTTTGTGCTAATTGAACCTGTGAATGTTGATTACATTCACCAATCAGAGCAGACAGAATGCTGCAAATGATCGATCAATTGATTGACTGAGCTTTTATTATTTTTTTTAAATGGGGAGACAAATCAAATAATTTTAGCTTTGTTATCGCAGCATGACGAGGTCATTTGTCTTCTGTGATCTGGGATAAAAATGACCAATTACAGCTCGTCACAGTTATTAAACACCCCCTTAAGAGGTGTCAGTCGGCTGGAAAGATTTATGTTAGCTCGCCATGCTAACACAACGTGTCCGCGCAAAACTTTCTTTTGCTTTAAAGAATTTTGAATTGTTCACTTTGTCAGAACCGGAGATGCTTCTGAGATCATCCAGTAAAATATTAAAAATAGTAGCCCGGTTAGCCACAAATGCTTGAATTTAATGCAAATGAAATTCTGACGCATTTGTGGAAGATTGAAATTGCAACGTTGAGAAAATGACCTAATCAGGCAAATAAGATCCAGATTGGTGTGTGTGTGTGTGTGTTAATCTGTGCCGTGTGTGTCTGGGGCCTCTGGAGGACCGAAGTCTCCTTTGATATGGAGGGAAAAGGCCAGCAGTGCCAGAGAGAGTTGCCAAGGCGCCAGTAAACATGAAAGCAGCAGCCGGAGTTACGCTTAACCCTCAACCCTTCAGGAGATGTTTGGTGATGTAACTTCACTCTGCCTCTGCGAGGGTGATAAAACACCAGCACCTCGCTCGACTTAAAGCGTTGAGATGAAAACATACAGAAAATGAAGGAACTGTGAGAAAAGAAGAGTAACACTTGAAATCACAGGAGCAGCTCCACTGGGTCAGATCGGCCGTCCTGCCACTTCCATCTTGACACACACACACACACACACAGACACGTGCACGCGCACTCGTTTATTGCCACACGCTAATAAGACTAATGATATCTCATGGGTGCATCAAAGTGCAAAGGAGGGACTGAAGCTGGAGAGAAAGTGTGGGAGAGTAAGACTCTTTGCGAACATCGCACTCTCATCTCAGTTGGCAGGAACACTATTTGTGAGTCTGTAGGATGTTTAAATAGAGAAGCACCTCACACACACACACACATGCACTGGAAAACACACAAGTACACACATAGACAAGTGTGTGTGTGTGCACTGACTAGAAGACAGAGACTGGGGGAATGGAGAAGAAAAGAGGATTTAAGCGACACTGGCAGCCTCTCGCACTGTTTTTAGGTCAATGACAAGAAGCCTATTCAACAGAAACGCACACAGATGCACGAGCGCGCAAACCTGCAGGAAAATATGTAGCATTTACTGTCAGAGGATAGCACGCTTCCTCCAGCTCTTCCCTTCATCTTCACACCTCCGCATCTCCGTCTGTCGACTCCTTTACGCCGCATGTTTGTTGCGCACACTTCCTTCCCAGCTCCATTTCCTGTCCGCGACAGACACCAGCTGACCCGCCGTGTTGGCTGGAGTTCAAAGGGACAGCATGTGTGTGAAAGCGTGCGTGTGTGTGCGCAGGAGCGGGCATACAGATCAAAGGAAGCTTCAATTCATACATATTCAGTGGACACGCGTGTTCGTGCGTGTTTGCATTTATCAGTCTTACGTTTGTCTCCTTCCTGATCGATTTCATCATTAACCGATTGATCTCGGTTGCTCACATTCACACACACTCTTTAAATGTTGCAGGAGTGTGAGTCACAGAGGGGAAAGATGCAGATCTGTGTTGCTTTGCTGTGTCTGATGAAGGCGGACTCACGAATCCAGATATTCAAAGTAACGGCTGAGCACCGGATGCAAGAGTGGCTTTAATCCTGAAGAGTTTACCGGCAGTTTTGCAGGATTTTGCTAAAATAGGCAAGAAGATGAGCTGAGATAAAGAAAAGCTCGTCCACGTAACGAGGCCAATAAAGCAATGCCGTATTTATGAAAAGGCTAAAGCTAAAAGTTAAATATTTCACTGGTTTTTTGTTGATACTCTCATCCATGTTGACGGGAAATGAAATCACTTTAGGTGCGGAGAGAGAGAGAAAGAGAGAGAGCATACTGGTATTGACAGGCTTGACAGGTGTTTTAGCCCCTCCCACTTCCACAGGTGTCACTCGTTACCCAGCTGCTCCTTTATTCCTGCTGCAGTCAGTGAACAAACCTAAATGCTCTTTGTCCTGCAGACCTGCGGGACCGGGAGAGCTCTGAGAGGATCGCTTCAGATGTCAAACAAGAAGGATTTATGTTTCCATGTCGTGACCAGAATCTTTTAGAAGATCTCTCCCGTACAGCTACCAGTTCAGCATAAAAGAGAATCTGGGCAGATTTGACTCTGTATTCACTTTCAAACAGGCCATTTCTGATCACTGTAGGGTGGACTTTGACGCAACCAGAGCCATGAGCGCATGCCAAAGGGCCCGGGTCAACACACTCCTGCTTTTATTGTGAAGGCATGTGAACGCGTACAAACGTGAGCATGATTTAGTCCTTTGAAAGGGGAAACTGAATTTGCTGTGCATGTCCAAAACCTCTGCTGTCAGCTGGCCGCTGATAGAGGAGAAGAATGAGCAGTTTGGGTGCAAACAGCTCAAATGAATATGCAGGAAGCGCGCCATATGAAAAACGGAGGGTTTCCATAAGTCACCTGCACCTGAGCACCTCCCTCAGGACCGTGTATCTGTCGCTGTAATGGCGCGTGTCTGCGTGTGCATGTGGCGCATTGATTCATCTGTGCTCAGACCATTTAAACGTCGTCAATTTGATGTGAACCCGTTTAACGACCTGTGATGCTAACAAGTCCTGCAGGATTCTCCTGCCGTGCGCCTATTTGAATAGAGCGATGAAGCAAACACGGAGCTCCAGAGACAGGAAGGGTGGAGAGAACGACTCTGGAAGGGATCATCCCGCGTTACAGGAGTTGGTCAAAATGGCGGCTGAAATTTGAGACTGACGCGAGAGCTTTTCTGCACAGCCTGTTTCTGTGACCGTCCTGTGGAACAGCCTTTGTCCTCCAGTCTGGAGGAGCCCTCAGGCTACAGCGGCCAGCCTTATTTTGAGGCTGTGCGTGCAGCCTGCCTGGACGCGACTTTGTTTGTGTGCCTGCGTGGACATTTGTGTGCAGCCTATGTGTCAAGGACAGCTGTTCCTTCTGTTCCTCACTAGGGCCTCCGGCAAATATCCCATCCAGCCTGTCCAAACGCCTTCTTCAGGGCACGGTTGTAGATGGCCCGCCTTCTCTGCCCTTAATAAATCCTCCCCAACAGCGATCAACACAGTCGGAAACCTCTGCTGCTGGAGTTTCGTTACTAATTTCTAGGTCAGCAGCCTGGAATTTGGGAAAATTTGACCCCGTTTGGCCAAAAGATGAGGCGGGATTGGCCCCAAATGTTTTCAGCCGCATCACGATTGGCAACATCTAAAGATAGGAAGAGGCCGCTAGGTCGACCAGACCACAAGTCCTGCCCAGGCCGCTCCGGCCTCCACGGAGCTCTGCTCACATTAATTCCATTCCCGTTATTTCCTTTGGGAACAGAAGACCTGCGAAGCCTGAGCGCATTCATTTCAGGGGCTGAGCTATCGCTGAATGTCACCAAATATATTTACAAGGATCGTCATAAAAAACTTTTTTATGATCTCCGTGAGCAGATGAAGATGGATGGAATAAGTGGGAGAGCAGGTTTCAGATGAAGAAACAAATGCTTTGCTACCAAAGCTGGATTATCTCCTCCCGGCACCTGAGCTCAGGTAGCAGATTGGGCTCTGCGGACCTGGACCGATGCGCTGGAAGGATTCTTTGGATCAACTCTATTTGCATGAAAACCCATCTGTCAATGTTCTAAATGTCATATATTCCATATTAAGTCCATCGAGATTGATTTTAATTTCTTATTTTAGCTGAGCTCTGCTTCCTCCGCAGTGGCTGGGACTCTTTCTTTGTGTAATTAATCAGGTTATAACAGAAATGAGGACTCGGAAGGTCCCTCTGGGAAGAGAAGCTGGTGTTCGAACCAGCCCAGCAGGGGGTCAAGGCTTTATCCCGCAGCTTCTCAACACAGCTGCAGAAACCTTCACATTCACTCCCAGAATGAGTCCTTCTCTTTATCTTTCGCTCCCTTATTTCTTCTTAATCGAGCCTCGTTATCGAAAGGATGTTTTGTTTTGGGAAGATGCATTCGGGGGAGAAATCTACCCGCTCATCACGTTCTATTCTGGACTGGAGTAAGTTCATTAATGACATGCTAAAAAGCTTAGTTTGTATTGTGTGGTGTGCTTTTATTCTGCGTGTCCCGGGAGAGGGCAAATATTGTGTTTCCGTGCATTTTGAAGTGGAAATCTTGGGACAATAATCAATATCTGTGTTGGCCATTGTCTTCGTGTCGGGTGTGATTAATTCTCTATGAATTGGAATTGAAAAGGCTCATGGACTCATGTCTGCGTATTGATTTGTGCTGTCACAACATACATGTGTAGCGCCTTCGCACAAAAGGATCTGTGGAAGGGAAAGCTTGATCCCAGCATTTATATGGGAATCTTGGGAATACTGTGTGGGTGTGTGTGTCGGTGTGTGTGTGTGTGTGTGACCTACTACTAGTTTTGTCAGAAAATGTGGTTTCTGTCACTTTAAGCGGGTTTGTGATCACATCCGAGGCGTTTTTGCTGCTTTTATGACAAAATGCCCCTTCTTTTAAGAGCCTCTGAACCATGAATGATCGTGGCCGTTTTTATTCCCTTGAAGCTGAAATCTGGCATTTGAGCGTGAGGTCTGAATGCTCTCCATTCAACCATTTCTATCCATATTTCTCCCTAACAGATCATTTGCTGACATATTTGAGGGTGTTTGTTTGTTTGGCAGGAAGCAGAGCTGGAGGTCGCAGAGACGGACGGACATGTAGAGGTTCTCTCTGGGAGTGACGCAGATGGAGAAGATCAGGAACGAGCACATCAGAGGGACAGCGTGTGCTGGAGTACCGAGGGAGAGATGGTGAGTACAGAAGGGTGCTGAGGTTGGGAAATCCAGGCCTTAAAGCTAAAGGCTACACGGATGTAGGATGGGCAACCCTAAGGTAGCCCAACCCAATTCTAGCATTTTTATATCCTGTGTTTGATGACATAATATCATATTACTGGTTGATTAAATGGTAGATTCCAGTTCTGATTTAACTTCTTTTTTAATGGAGGACAGGGTTATCAGATTTTAATTTTGGACACAAAGACGTCTGCGTAGCATAAACGTGAGCGTATATCGTTAAAGTTCGACCGTGGATGTGATGAGACGGAGCTACAAAAGCAGTTCTTCATTCTGACTCGGCGTTAATATTCAGCCCCCATAAGTCCTCGGGGAGAATATTAGTCGCAGCAGATGTCCCATGATTGTGACATCCAAGATTCCTTCAGCAATCAGCGATCTTTGCCTTCCTGCCACACTCAAGGAAAAACCCACGTTCTCACAGTCTGAGCACAAAATGTTTCCTTTGGCAGCTGCAGCCTTTTTTTCTTTAAGGCATTAACTTTTCAGATTTATGAAAATGATCCATTGACTGCAGAAATCACTGATTCGCTGCAGCTTAAAGCCATCTATCTCCAAACAGAACCTTCTGGAAAGAAATCGGCCTTCATTACTCAGCAGCGGCGGAAAAAACGATCCTGGTTGTGCAAATGTGAGGGACCATCAGACATCATCCACATATATTTTCTTATCACAAACAAACATTTCTTTGGAAATTAGGTTTGCGTTGAAGAGCTGAAGATCTTTTCTCGGAGCTTTTCCTTGAAACTAGCAGTAAGAGTGTCAACAAACTGGGCTGCCGATTTCAGAAGATGTTTGATTTTCTTTGATTAATTATTACGCCTCAGCCGTTTCAAATGTCATCGCTCACCTCGGTTCTTTGTGCTCGGTGAGATTTCCTGCATGGGTGTGATTATCCCACCGTGACATCAGCGGCCGTGGGCGGAAACACAGGAAGTTCATCTGAGTTAACAAGCAAACATTCCAAACTAAACCTGGAAGCTAATCAGCGTCAGGAATAATACTGAAACAAATAAATGCACCGAAGGCTGGATCATTTGTTCGGCAGAGTAACGATGTGACGTCTTCTGCCGATGTCACTAGTCATACGATAATCCTCCTTTTTCTGTCTGGGATGCACACACACACACACACACACACACACACTGAACAGTTTTGCTCTTATTAGATTTTTTCGACACTGACTGGTGACTCTGGCCACATTTGCATATCTACGTCTGACTAAGTCCCCGCGACTCGCTCGGTTTGCACAAACCGGAGGTTTTATTGGCTTCACAGGCTGCTGCCGGGCCTCACATGTAGAACTGCACACGCTCCAGTTCACTGACGGTCAGGACGGCTGCTCCGAGGGTGGGCAACAGCTACTGTGGCTTGTCTGTGGGCAAGAGAAAACCAAAATAGCACGAGTGGAAACACTTTTTGACCATCTGAGCAAAAGCCTGGGAGCATCCGATAGCTACTAAAGACGAGTGAAATTAAGACTTCCTTTCCCATGACAGTCCTGTTGTAATGAAATGGCTCATCTGATTCATGAGATGAATAACTGCAACGGCTGCAAAATAGCCGATATCGTGCGAAAACCGGAATACATTAATCTAAGTATAATCCCTTTGAAAAAGCAGGCAGGATTTAATTGTAATTCTGCAACTAAGAATGGCAAACACCTCTTTGTTATTTTAATGTGCTGATGTGTGTGTTCTGTGTGGGAACATGTAGAAGAAGAGAAGAAAACGTGAGCGTGGAGGTGCAGGAAATGGTGCAACTGTTAGTGTTAATGTCCAAGAGAGGACACGTGGACCGGGCTGGAGGGTTGATGGTGGGGGCAGGAGCTGGAAGGAGAGAAGCCCAGATGCAGAACCTCTTCTGGGATGAGGAACAGCTTGCTGTGGGACTTCAGTGCGGCTCACCTTCTACTCTTATGAGCAAAGAAATTACCAACTGCTGTCTGGTGTGTGTGTGTGTGTGTGTGTGTGTGTGTGTGTGTGTGTGTGCTCTCATGTGTTTCCTCACAGGCTACAGTTCAGTTGTACACGGGCCTGAGCGGTGTAATAATTAAAAGAGGCCTGGCCCTGGAGCCCTGGTCAGTGGGTCTATTATTGGTTGGAGCTGGAGTCTGTGCAGAGAACAAGCCCTGATTTAATCTGCGGGGAGACATCCCTTCACTTTTTTCTGTGATTCACTAATTCATACTGATGTTTACAAAATTAGAATTTGAAGAGCGACTCCATGAACCGATGCCTCATCCTCCACCACAGGCCTTGACGGGAGCTTTGTGGTGCGTTCGGTTACCTGTTTGCATATAAAGTACCCATAAATCTGTCTTCAGGAATCATGCTCACTGGATTTCCATTGCTCTTTCCTGAGAAACTATTTTTTCCTCGTGTGAATGCTGGAGTCGGTATATTCCAGGCCGATTCCAGGTTGGTCACCGCGTTATTGCAGTGTGATATGAAAGACACTGTCTGAGCTCAGCGCTTATTAAAGTGCAAAAGCCAATACAGGAAAGCATAGTGATACAGATGCTTCTCATAAACGCAGTAGCCAAGAGGGGTACAGGAGTTCTACGTGAGGGTCCGTGCTGTGGCGTGCGTGACGAGCAGCAGGTCAGGACTGTGGCTGCATCTGCTGCTGGACGAACCCTGGGAGGCACACACGCTTCATCCCGCTTCATGAAACGCCACACCAGGAAAAGATTATCCTGTTCTACTTTATAATGTGAAAATAAGGAAGTAGATATATTAGATTCTAGCTGGTGATAATAAAATGGTCCATACGAGCCGTCCTGGACTCCCTCCTCGCTCCTTCCTCACCTGTGGTTCTTCTCATCTGGTCTTTTGAGTCTTTTCTAAATGAATCGTGGAACATCTGGTTCGGGTCTGACTCTCCCACTCACTCACACTGGCGAGGTTTTAGCTAATGAGCCGGCGGTTGTATGTTCATAAATCCACTCGAGGGGACGTAGAAATATGCAGCATCTGTTCCGGAGCGAGTCGGAGCCGCGTCACCCTGCAGACGAATACACAATGGATGCTAGACAAGCACCTGACAAACACGGAAGTTCTTCCTCAAGCCGAGGCGTGCGCACACACACACACACACACACACACACACACACGTGCACACACACACGTGCGCACACACACACACACACCCTTTTGCGCTCATTAGGGATCTGTCAGAAACGTAATGTGATTTACGGTGCTGAGTTTCTTATCTCATTCTGGTAAAGGTGAAATGACCACGGACAACTGTGTGAGCACGTGCAGTTTATTTTGACAGGAGGAAATAAAGCATCCGTAACCCTTACATCTTATTATTTTTCATTTTTCTGCTTTTTGTGCCTTCCAGGCTAAACTGGAGCAACCGCCGAATCTTGCCACAACACAAAGCCATATAAGATTAACTGTGTGTGTGTGTGTGTGTGTGTGTGTGTGTGTGCGCGTGTGTGTGTGTGAGATTAAACCCTTGGAATCATGGTTAGAATTAGGCTTACTTTTACATTTGTGCCATTGAGTTCTGACACTGTGGTTTGGGACTGAGGAATTACAATGAGTGTCCTCACAACGATAGCAATGCCAGTGTATCGTGCGTGTGTTTCCGTGACAGATTTATTATATTCTGTCCTCTCATCTTGTTCTCGGTTGTCATCAGCCACACTCGGGCAGATGGAGAGAGGATCCTATTTTCATGGAGGAAAAAAAGTCTTTTATTACCTGAACTGTAAAAAATGATAGAAACTAAAGTGGGCACATTCTGGATTGATTCATCTGTCTGTTCTTCATGTTTATTTATCTGTAGCTGTGAGCTCCACCTGAATAAGACATCCACTTGATGACCGGGGATTGTCTGAATGTCATTTTTCACCAAAATGTTATTGGAATGATTTTCCTTGTGATGGCATGCATACTAACAGGTTTTCAGGCATAATATCAACGTTGCCGTGGTAACAAATAAAACCTTACAGCTGTTTGTGAGGTTTGTTGAGACATCAAGGTCGGTTCCTGGTGTTGGGAACATACAGTAGGGGGTTGTCAAACGCGCCCCCTGATGGAGAGGAGGACACTGCAAGCCCTCCTCAAAAAATGAAAGAAAGAAAATAAAAATTAAAACAATAATAATGTAAATGAAGGCTGCAAGTAACTAAACATCTACAGAAAGTCATTAGGATAAAGTATAATTATGGTAATTAAGGGCAGTTCAGTGTCTTCTTTGTTCTTCTTTGTTCTTCTTTGTTCTTTAATCTTTGTTTTATGCCTTTGATATTCTTTGTATTAAACCTGCCTACTTTAAAAAACAATAACAGGGACAAATGGTGACTGTCCATGGAGATTAATAACAGCCAACATAGCAGCCACACTTTTTTAGCTATTTTAAAGTTTTCAGCAACCCAAGATGCTCATGTTTTTAGTTAAGGAGGATCAAGTGTGGAACAGGCCAAAAAAACAGGACACATTCTACCCAAACCAGCCCACGTCCTGTTGATCTGAGCGCGTGGGTTGCGATGACTTTTGTGTGGATGTTGGTTTGATACGTATGAGCACCAGTTTTCGGTCTTCTCAGCTTCTCCCATTCAGCGCCACCTTTGCCTTCGTGCTCCCTGTAGCGTAGCGTTGTCATGATAAGTTTTAGGTTACCAAAAAAAACAAACTTTTTTTTCCGAACTGGCGCTCGGTGCAGATAAAACGATTGAGGGTGATTTTAATACGGATGTTGACAGCGCCAGTCTTAATAGATTATTCGAGCATTTCCCAGCTCCCCGCTTTAATCGCAGCCTCCATCTGGTCCTGACATACAGAGTGAAGCTGAACATGTGTCGGTGTTCCCTCAGAACCTGTCCCCCCGAGATCATTCTTTAATAACATCTGAATTGTAAATAATGACTTCTGCAGCGCATTTTTTCCAGATGTTGCTGCTTAACTTTCCCTTCTCAGATTTTCTACTTACACACTTATGAGGTACCTGTTAAATAATTTTAATTTGTAAATGGTTCATTAACATTTTTTAAAGGAAACATTGATGCTTTTGTGTAATAATTGGGGAGAAAATTACAACATGTATAAGATCATAAATGCTTTAACAGGGGCTTACAATGATTCTCATAAAACAGTGATATGAAAGGATCAAAGCCACAGGCGCTCACCAAAGCAAACATCGAAGAATGAAGGTGTGCGTTCGGCCTCCACATCAGCACTCGGTGGAGATCAACTGAATGTACTTTGATCTATACCGCTCTTCATAAAATATATACATCTACATTAGACACGGTTTCAGTTGTATAATAAAACCAGACTTCAACACTCAGCACAAGATGGATGAATCCAGATGTGACGCAGAACCTGAAGTTACCAAAGTAAGTTTGGGAGACGCTGACGACGCTCTCGTTCAGCTCTCTAACCTCTATCTGTTTTTCACTTCTACGCTTGTAAATATGATTTTGCGTTTTCAAGAAATGCATCGAGTGTTTTAGTTTGGTCACTTAAAAGTTGACCGCTCTCCCCGTTTGAGCGTATTATAGGGGTGATTTTCACTGCTAGCGTCTAAGCCTCGGCCTGGTTTCAGGCACCTGAATGTCAGCAGGGCCTTTCTCTGAGCGCCGGCGTGGAGCTCGACAGCATCTGGATGGAGTCTGCGTGCAACGGCGAGGCAACAGAAGAGGAGGTGAAGACTCAGGATGTCCTGAGGCAAGTCCAAGCTATCCTCGACAAACTGACCCCCCACAACCTCAACGACCTGATGAAACAGTTGTCGGCGCTCGAGACCAACACGGACGCCAGGCTCAGGAGCATCATTGAGCTCATTTTTGACAAGGCAGCGCTGGTGCAGAACGACTGTGCTGCCTACGGCCACCTGTGCCACCACCTGACGACCGTGAGTGACTCACAACCCTGACTTTTCCCTATCACAGCAGGGCTCAGCCCCGCGTTGGTGCTAAATGATTCCTCCGTGTTTTCTTCCTCAGTCGAGCGTGGCCTCCGACAGCGTGAACTTCCACAAACTTCTCCTCAGGCGCTGCCAAAGCGAGGTTGACAACAACCAAATGGAAGATCCCGCGCAGAATGTGAGTGTCGCTTATTTCAGAGCTCGGTTTCAGACTAGGCGGAGTCTAAGCTGACCAAACTCTGTCCCTACAGGAGGAAGCAGGTCTCCAGGCTCGCCATCCGTCACCGGGAAACAGGAAGCTGATCGGCGAGCGCTGCAACCTGCAGGCGCTGGAAGAGGCCTTGATGCACGACTGTGTGGTCAGCCTCCTAAAAGCCCAGGATGAGGAGAGTTTAGACTGTCTGTGCAAAGACCTGGACACAGGGGAGGCCAAGGTCACAGAGAGAGAAGGTGGGGGGTGACGGAAGTGAAAACAGCTTTATTGATAAAAATGTTGGGTTTTTTTCCTCTCTAGCCTCAGACGGATCAATATTTTGACCACATCAACCATACAGTCCAGGAGGGAAAAACATCACCCAGGACTTGTTTGTTTTTACAGGATGATTTGGGTCTGAGAAAGGTGAATATTAATGAAGATTACAGCACATGGTAGAAACTGATCACTTTAATACTTTTGAATTATAAACCAGTGATTGAATGTTTGTTTTCTAATCAAACCCTTTGATCCTCAGAATAACTGGGTTCCTTCACAATCAGAAGAGGATCCTATAACAAGGAGTCAGATCCAGGAAGACGAGGACCTGGAGGAGAACAACCGGACTGGGGTCACGGAGGAGAGAGGCGGGATGATGGACGGACAACCAAACTGGAGCAGTCATCCTCAGGCCACCACGGAAACCTCAGGCTCCAAAGAAGTGCCCATGGAGACCGTCACTGTTACCGAGGTAACCCACGAGACCGACAACAGCTGCAGTCCTTCAATAATAGATGAAGATTTAACCAGTTAAGTTTAACATGGAAATGAATCTGGTGTTTTCTTTCAGTCTGTAAACAGAAACTCTGAGGAGACGTTGGACCAACAAAACAACGGTGGGTCTGCGCGGACCCAGATCAGTGGAGAAGCTCAGGATGGACCTGAGCAAATGCAGGGTAAGACGCCTTCCTGAAAAACACCGTTGTCTTCAGATTGCTGTGAAGGCCTAACTTGCTGCTCTCTGGGGTTTTTTACGTTTGTTTCCACCTCAGAGCTGGAGAAACCTCGGTCCTCTGCAGAACATGAAGAAACATCTGCAGACGGGTATGCCACAGCCAGTTGCTTAAAAAAAATCAGCATTTGTTACAGTCTGCATTCATTTAGCATTGCATCTTTTGAAAAGTGTGACAAACTAGTTAATGTGGCTTTTTGTTGAACAGGGACCAGTCCCAGAACACCTCCAACCACACGCAGAAGACCTGCAGCCAAAGCACTGATCAAGCTAAACCCTCGATCCTCAAATCCAAAAACAAGGAGGAGTGCACAAAAAGTGCTCACAGGGTTGATTTTGACCCCTCTAAGTATGGGGTTCGCTTTTACTTTGTGGACGGAGACAGTGAATGCCTCTCGGCTGGTCCCCGCGGGGTTTGGTCCTACGTTTCTGACCTCGCCTCGAAATTACAGGCCTGGTACAAAAGGGTCGTCCACAACACAGAGCAGTTTGACCAGAATAAAACACCCCCCAAAAGGCCCACCAGGAGGGGGCGCTCCAATCCCCACAACTGCACTAGCTATAGGCGCTTCAGGAGTGTTCCCACCAGGCGTGCTGCCAGATCTGACACCGATTGGGAGAACTGGCCCCTGATAATACATAGTTGTGATAAGACACAGTCACATGACAGGCCTGAATTGGAGGACTGGGGGGCCCCAAGTGGCCAGAAATGCTACGCCGAGCCAGTCAGAGACAACTGGTGTCTCAGCAGAGAGTCGGAGGAAGTGATGGCAGAGGTGAAGAGACTCCAACGGGAGGGACACTCCGACCAGGAGATGGTAAGGTCCTTCACTGCCCGGCACGTCTGCAGGAAAGAGTACTGCAAAGCTAGCCAGAACAGCCGTCGCTCGCGCAAATGTTACTGTAGCAAAGCTCATTTTTATAGCAGCAGCTTTTTTGTTTCTGTACTTCAGACAAACCCCAATGACGACTGGACCAGTTTGACAGAGATTACTAGAGTTTTGAGTTCAGCATTGTGCCAAACTGAGGAAGGTAAATACGTGAGTAAATGTACGTGAGTAAATGTACTCCTTTGCAGCGATGCGAAGAAACGTGTTTGTGCTTTCAGCTGGTGTTTACCTGGTAAATAGAGAATGCCTGATCGAGAGGTCAGAAGGCCTGAAAAAGGTCCTGGTTGATGACCAGAAACAGCTGGAGGCCCTGAACATCCTGCAGGGTGACGTGGAGCAGCTGCAGCACCCAAAAAGTGAGTCTCTTTCATCCACCTGTAGGTGGCGCCAACACTCGCAGGACCGCAGCCACAGTAAATAATGCAGCTAAGAGTACTCGTGCCAGCAACTGATGGTGAATCCACTTGAAATTAGTCATTTACTAATGAATTAAGAGTTTTGACATTTTTATGAGCTTTTATTCTAATACATGTATTTATTCCTTTTCACTACTCATTAGACATCACTGTTGTGTCGCTTCTGTTGTGTATCAGAACTGATGTTGGGTTTTTCTCTGCAGATGTGCTGCGGTTGTTCTTTGACTTCCTCTTTGACGAAGGCGTCGTCAGGAAGGAGGTGTTTCACAAATGGGCATCAGCTGCAGCGCTGCAGGGAAAAGACGCGGCCTTAAACTCGGAGGACGTCTTCTTCACCCGTCTGCGGGAGCCTGAATACAGCAGCTCCGCATTGGCTCAGTCCTGGCCCAACGTGTCTGAGGAGAAGAGCATCTGGAGCAGACACAGCAGGACTCCTGCAGAGGCCTTCAAGCAAAGATCACGTTCTCTCTGAGTTCACCATCAATAAACTGATCTTTCTGATCTGATGTTTAACCTCTTCTCGCTTCTATGGTTAAAACACCACAATGTTTGATGGGACGGCCCCAGACGACCCATGGCTGCTCCATGGGTAAGAAAGTTACTTTATTCACGTGTCAGTAACATTCATTTATGCTACCTTCTTGTGTCTTTTCAGATGCCTGTAGCTTCTCCGGTTTCATACGTGTGGCATCTTTGCCTGCTGATGCTGCAGATGCTGGGCGATGTCTGCGATCCTCCGGGCAACTCTGCTTAATCTGCGCCTGTCATCGTGACCTTGACGTTCCTCGTGGAGATGAAATCAGACTGATCACTCCAAAAATACGCCCGAAAAGCAAATAACGGCAGAGAGTCGTGACAGCGCGTGTTGTTCTGTTGACCTTTTCATTTCCCCAGAAGCAGAAACAATACACCAATTAGAGCTTGAGAGACTGCATAGCGAGGTGTCATCTTCATACTTGCCCACCAGGCTAAAGCCTGCAGAGGTCTCCAGTCAGAGCCAGACAACACACATCCACTGACTGAGAAAAGAAAGGACGTCAAGAACTGACTACAGTGGATGAAATAAGACCTGAGATATTTATTAATTCAATGCATTTCACAGTGTTGGACAAATTGATGGGGCCACTGCTCCGGTGCTCATAACTATTTCATTCTGAATTCAGAGTCTTATCGCCTCTGATCACAGGCTCTTTGGGCTTTCTCTGCTGCTCCGGCAGATATTTGCAGCACCGTAACAGCAACAAGCTTCCGAGACCATTCCATCTTTATTTCTTATGTTTCCATGCAAACCTGCTGCAGCAGCCGTTCTGGAGCCACTCTGACTACACTTAATGGAAAAAGATTACAGTTAAGCCTGAAATTCACCCAGAAAATCACCCAAATGCGTGTCTCAAAGTGTATTTCAGTTACGCCAATGATTACATGTTTACATTGTGAAAACGGGGGATATTATGGAACCATTAGGCTCAAAGCCTTTTAGTGGGAGAGCGCCGGGATTGTCATTTTTTAATGTGTTCCACAGGCTGTGGAGCTTATCTCTTCCTGTAGTCCTTTTCACACATGCGTGTCTCCAGAAGTCTTCACACATGCAGCAGAACATCCACCTCACCCAGTATTACTGTCAAAGAGCCTAAATGAATCATGTTTTGACTGTCATTAGCAACCTAAAGCACCGTGTGGGATGGCTGTGTCCCTGTCCGCTCGTGCACACGCACATGTACCTACCACCGCTGCAACAATGGCTTGATTGAGCTTAACACATCTTTACACCAACTATCCAACGGCCCCTTCAGTCCCCACGGAGGTAAATCGGCTGTGTGACACACGCAGACGCCCACTGGGATTACTGTAAGTGGCTCCTCCTGCACCACATATATAATGGACGGACAAAGCGGCAACACTCAAATGCCAATAACCAATTAGACTATTCCCGTTTGTAAGCCGGTGACGCACTAACAGCTGCTTCCAGTTAACCTCATCTGAGAAGGTCATGTTTACGCAGAGACGTCAGCCTCAGACACGTGGATGCTTTTGTCCAGCTGTGACCCATGAGCTTTTATTGGCGTTTGACAGTAGCTACGCGGATGCTGGGTGATGCACGAGCCATTAGCGTGCACGAAATCTGCTTCTCATACAGAAGCAGAGAGAGGACAGATCAAAGTTAGCGCAAAGACGAGCAGGCCGGCGAAGGCGACCGGTTTCCTCTGGACTGTCTGAGATCCCAGATGGTGAGATTTGTCCGAGCTAACCGGTGGCGCGTTGGCAGCCACTCACATCTGACCAGCCAAACACGTTTACGGTGCCAGAAAGAAGCACGGCGTGCAGCACGCTCTGTAGTCCTCCGTTCAGCCGGTTTGCCTTTGAGCTGCTAATAAACTGGCATGTTCAAGGTGGGTTGTGGCTCCTGGAGGTCCCTTCCTCTCCTGCAGAAATGCTTCCAACCAGTCTGTTAGATTCCATATTTCTGGGTCTTCCACACATCTGATTCAACGTGCGAAACGCCAGTTTTGATCTGCGATCTTTCCCTCCACCGGCTGCAAAGATTCAGAAAGTTGCTACATGAATGTGAAATGAGCAGAGCTACAAAAGCAGGAAATCTGATATTAGAAAGAAAGAAAAGGAAGCAGGCGCCTGTGTTGAGAGTGTGCATGTTTCATCCCACTTGCTTGTTTCTGATCAAAAATGTCATTATTACACGTCTTTGACACGTGTCAGTGAAGCCATGCTTATGTTTCCAGATCTTCAGCTCTTTGACATTTTAAGATCCAGCAGTGCCTGAAAAAGAGCAACATTCGACTTTGTTTTCTGTGGAAACCGATAAAGAAAAAACACCTCACTTTAAATCTGCAGTCAGACTTAATCGAGACTATTTTAGTGTCAAACAAAGCTTGTGTCAAGTTTAGAAATAATGAATGATTGCTGTGTTTTCAGGGTCTGTCTGCACCGAAAAGTGTTAAAAACCAAGCAGAGCAAAGTTAAATCCATTTAGCCATCCATCTTTCTGTCAGGGACTCTGGTTGTTACCTGCAGCTGTCAAACTCAGATGAGGGAAAGATAAGAAAGGGAGAATGTAAAATAAA
The DNA here is from genome assembly GCA_015343265.1 of Pao palembangensis. Lineage (NCBI taxonomy): Eukaryota > Metazoa > Chordata > Actinopteri > Tetraodontiformes > Tetraodontidae > Pao > Pao palembangensis. The sequence continues at coordinate 1,890,970 of CM027089.1, read as the reverse complement.
CGGCTGTAACAAAATTTTATGTTAATGTATCCTTCCTTGTAGAGTCGCAGGCCTGGGAAATTGGAGGTGTTTCTGAAAATTACAGTGGCTGCGAATGCCATCACAAAGTGAGATTATCATCATCACTGCAGCCCCGCGTGCGCGCGCGCGCGCGCGTGTGTCACACTTGCAATTTAATGCATGTGGTTTAAAAAGTGAAAGCATAAAAATATAGTATAAAAAAATATATATATAAAAATAGGAATGTGAAGATAAAAGACCAGAGATAATCCTGGAGCAGGAAAATATCTCAGCTCATCTCTGCACCAGAGGAATCTTCAACAGTTCCTGGAAAGATTGGTCTATGCTCACAACCCCCTGAACTAGGAATGGCACCATTTTGGGTGAGTTGAATTTGTTCCCTGTGTTTTGTGGTGCTTTATCTTCAAAACGATGGTGCTAGCCACTGTGGCTAGCTTGAATGCTAACTCGGGATATATATTCATATTCAGATTTTCTTCCATAAATCCTTACCAGGCTGCAGCGGGGACGAAAGTTTCTTTGTATTTTTGATCTTCACTTACCGTATACTTTATTCTCATGCTGGTTTACGGGGAACTGTGAGTGGTTGAATGTAAATGAATAAGCATCTGTTTTGATTACACTTTCTCACGGCAGCTGCAGGCATCAACATCGCTGGAGCACCAGCCTCAGCTCGGTGCTCCATTTAGCTTTTAATGCAGACAATCGGCTTTACTTTCTGAATTCAGACGGTATTTTCTGCATATTAAGTGCGTCAGCTTCCCCGTTGGGTCCGGTCCGTACTTACAGTACGGGAAGATGCATGAATATGCATGCGACAGCTTCTGCTTCTCTTTGCCTTCAACAACAGGTGGAGGTCCAGGAAGACGGAAACAGACAACTGCAGCAACATTTGAGTTCCACAGCACAACCTGGACCGATCATCCACAAGTGTGTTAGCAGCAGGTGACTCCTGTTACCTTCATCGTTCCAGCCAGCTGTAAATTTGACCCCGACCTCACGACCCCACGACCCCACGACCTTGTTATGCCACTTTGCTAACACGTGTTAAAGTTGACATCGTGTAGAGCTGGAATAGAAATAGAATCACTCTGATATTGTTAAGGTGAGATCTACTAGCCTGTTTAGAATGTTTTAGTAATTCTGTGGTGTGTTAGTTTGAGGTTAGTTTAGTTCCTGATGTTAGTTTGTCTCGTCTTCGTGGTTTAATGTGCTCGTCCTCTCTCAACCAAACCTGATTACTCCACTTCCTGGCTGCGTCCTGACGGTAGGCTACACATCCTCATGATGTCAGATGTGAAAAGTGACCCATGTTCTGTACATTTCCATCCAATAGTTGGTTCAACCTCTGAGACAGTGAGCCTCCACCTCCTCGCCTCCACGGTGGAGATTAGCTGCAGCTCCTCCTTTCATCTGAGTCCAACCCCTCATCCACCCTCAAAATTCCTTTTTAAACAAAGAGCCAGACCACTGAGAGGCGGCCAGCAAAGCTCCTCTCCCCAAATTGCCATCAATTTATTCTTTGTTCCCACTTATCTGTTACACTTCCACGACTCTGGGAAACTTTTATCCCTTTCACAGCCGTCTCTGTTCCTTTCCCCTTCTCCAACCTACAATTAAGGGCTGATAGAGCGCTCCATCCAGAATACAAATCTGATTCTATTCTGCAGAGGACCAATTAAAACAGGGGAGGCGCCTTATTGTGCGTGAAGTGTGTGAAATGAAATGCAACAGGATGCGGCGACAGCAGGTTCTAATCTCATGCATGATTAGGACAGCAATAACACGACTGCCTGAGCAGGTTTCCAAAATGCGAGCTCCCCTCAGTGTCTGTGCGGACGCGAAAGCCTGTGACAGCAGCTAACGCTTGCATTGCTTTTTAAGTGTTTTAGCTAGTTTAAAGCTCTTGGCTTCACGGTAAGTAGAAAATTTGGACAGATTTGAACTCCAAACTTCAATGGGCTTCCATTCCGTGTGGTTGCAAAAGTCTCTCTCTCCAACTCTCTCTCTATCTCTCTCTCTCCCAGCATGTTTTGTGTTGGGGAAAATTACATAACTCCGTCTGCGTCCCACCACCCTGCTGCATGTGAGGAGCACTAAGGATCTGTTTCTCACGGTCTGATGGGTGTGATCTTCATGCTGTGGTCCAGACTGAAGGTTTCCATGTTCTCCTCACCTGTCTGGCCCTCAGGCATGTGGAGGTAAAAATAAAGTGACAGAATTCTTTCTGTGACCAACAGGTACCCGTGTTGCAGTAAAGTAAAGCCACTTGAGCCCTGCACATGAGTGCTGCCATCTTGTGGCAGTGATGTCATCTGAAGCCGGTCTGAGCATCTGGAATGGCATTGATATTCATGAAACAGCCTTGAAGTGATGCATTATCATTATTTCATGCTGAAATACAAATCTCCTGCCTCCCATCCCTCCTTCATCGGCATCTCACCACAGCGATCACTCCTTCCTCGACCACTCCTCACCTTCCAGGGGAACAGCTGATTGTGGAAATGCGAGTCTCACATATTGATCTGATGACAACAGCCTCCGCTTATCCCGCTTCTTCCCTCAGCTTCAGCACCACTCCTCAGTCCCTCCACCCCCGCCTCCTCCCCCATTCACTCTCTTTATTTTCAGAATTTTATTTTCAGAATCACTTTTTCTGCCTCTCTCCCGCTGTACTCCTTTTTTTTCAGGAAAACATTCGCTGTATTGTTCTAAAATGAAAGCGAGGGCTTTTAGAGAGAGCTCAAGTATCGACGTGCAGGTTAGTGTGTGAGGAAGAAGAGGAGAGGGACTGGCTTGAATAGTTGGAGTGTAGCGCCCCCTGTGGTGGCTGTTAGAATGTAACGGATTCTTTCCAACTAACGCTTAGTACACACTGCACGGTTTTTTTCGAGTCGCAACTCGGCAGGATCGGCGGGAGCGTTGGGTGTCCACGCTACAAGACTCGTCTGAGACGGGAGTGTCCACACAGCGTGACTCTCTCCGCGAGGAGGCGTGAGCGACTGCGCTGCCAGGTTCCAAACCAGGACTGACACGGGAAGGACGTGGCCTCAGCGCGTCGTTGTTGTCATTGGCCCTCACGAATGAAATGTGTGTTGTTGGTCCTGGATTTTGTAATAATCATTTTCCCCCACAAAATGCCACTTTTAGTCTAGTGCAATTTATTTTTCTTATTCATGACGCATTTTTTGACTGATTCGACTCCTGGGGGTCTTCTAGTCATAGAAACACGGACTAGCACACCTTTATTAAAACTACAAAACAACTATGTACAGCTCAAAATTTACAGTTTACAAAAAAACACGAGAGAACGACACAACTTCAAATGGTTTCAAGATCGGGGTCACAACTACGCAGTTTTTGCAGAAAACTTTTGTTCCGTTTATATTGCGGCGATAGTGGCGTGCAGATTGGTGCAGAAAGTAAAAAACTGCATCAATTTATATGTCAAGTATGCATTTATTGTTTTTTTTATTTGCCGTATAATCATTTTGAAACATTCAAGCCTCGTCTTGTGCTGGGAGAAAGAAAATAGCTGCCTGCTTTTGAAATGTCATCTTTGTATTTCAGTGCTTCATCCATGCTGTCATTGTAATTTTTCCTCTGTCAAGAACATTTTTTTATATTCATCTGTGGGTAATGACCGCAGAATTGTCTGCACTTTTGTTGCCAGCGTTCACGCTTCTGACTACTTTTAGGTGTTGTCTTTTGACCTGTTCTGATAGATTTTATTCTCCCTCAATTTTCTTCCCAGCTGTAGATATCAAGAAGATAGATAGATAGATAGATAGATAGATAGATAGATAGATAGATAGATAGATAGATAGATAGATAGATTTACTCAGTTCACATCCCAATGTTCATATTCATATACACACATTAATTCGGAAAGGCTGTTGAAAACATTAGACCTTTAAATCGCTTCTTTTTTCAAACAACATAAAATAATATCATTTTCGCCCCGCATGTTTGGTCTCGTGAGCAGCGACCCCGGAAGTGCTTGTGAAACGTTTAAAAGCCACTTGACGGCAGCTAACTAGCGTTAGCTGTCAAGCGGGTCCAGTCTTTGTGCAGGGATGGAGCTGACACGCCGAAGTAAGTACCCCGCCAGATTTTGCTCAGTGGGTTTCTTTGCTTCGATCTGTGTAAGGTGGACGTAGGAAACAGAGTTTTGATGAGATAAAATTGTTTCATGTGTGCAAATCTCCGCCGTTCCTCGAGGTTTGCCGTACTAGCATGCTAGCTAGGTGTGCAGCTGCAGCTGTTGCTAAGCTATTGGTTCTTGTGTTGAGCACGGTCTTCTCACTTTAATGCATTTTCTGTTTATTTTACAGATTTTAAAGAGTGTTTAAAAACGGTATACAGTGCAGTTGAAGAGGCAGATTTTCTTGCCATCGATGGAGAATTTTCAGGTAACTGCAAGAGTTTTAATAATTAAAGGAATTTTAATATTCTAACCACTGGAATATAACCTATTTATACCAAACGCAAAAAGCACTAAAAACTGCTGTCAATAATATTTATTAATATGTTTTCCTGTTTAAATTGTCAATCCATTAAAACTACTTAAGCCTAAATTGTTGTTATCAAATATTGACTATATTGTTGTGACGTTACCTGTTGACAGTGATGCATCATTTGCAGTGATGCAAATATCACTGATCACAACTATGCTGGTTATATGCGTGTTTTTAGGCATAAGCGATGGTCCCAATGTCAGCGCCCTGACCAATGGACTGGACACGCCAGAGGAGCGATATACAAAGCTTAAAAAGGTTTGGGTTTTTCACTTCATCCCCTAGTTTCTCACTGTTGTAATGAGTGGAGTTAGAAGCATTTTTGCTGATTATTAACAGTTTCATTTTTTTGTCCACTAGCACTCTATGGACTTTCTGCTCTTCCAGTTTGGATTATGCACATTCAAGTATGATCAGACAAAGTCAAAGTGAGTCAGAACTGATGCTGATGTTCTCCTGGATGATTACAATACTTCTCAATGTTGTCACTTCATTAACATTTATCCTTTACATCAATAATTCTAAGTTTAGGGATAAGTAAGTGATGGGTTTCTAGTCTTAATGCTGTTATGCATTGACTTTATCAGTTAATTCCAGATGTTTTGTTTCTGCTTTCTCACCTCTACAGGTACATTATAAAACCTTTTAATTTTTACATATTCCCAAAGCCGTTCAACAGGACGTCACCTGACAAAAAGTTCATCTGTCAAGTAAGTGTCTCAGTTCGGGGTCACCACATTTGCTTTCTATTGTGAGTTTTAGTTAATAATTTAGTTTTAAAAAGCTCGTTCCAGAAGTTATCTTCTTTGTTTTCCTTTTTTCTCGTTGCTGTAGAGTTCCAGCATCGATTTCCTGGCCAGTCAGGGATTTGATTTCAATAAGGTGTTCTGTAACGGTGAGTTGATTTTATTAGAACTTGCATTTCTAGGGCTGACAAATTGTCCAGATGTTTTTTTTTTTATTTTTATTTGTAATATTTCACTAGTTTTACATTTATTTCATCCTGTAAAGCTGGTACTACCCCTTGTTTTTATTATTTTTCCACCACCATAATGGAAACTATTCTTGTTTTAACAGGAATTCCATATCTTAATCAAGAGGAGGAAGCCCAGCTTCGGGAGCAGACTGAGGAGAGGCGAAATCAACACGCTAACGGTGTGGGAACTCCGTCCTTTATCTCTCCCTCCTCGTCCAAAGGCCCTGCCCACGTACCAGAGGAACACAAGGACTTCATCAACAAAGTCATGTAGGCATTACTGGACTCATCTGTGTTAGCGTCTTTGCAGCAGCAGCAGCAGACTGTGCAGTATGTTACCATGGTGATGACCCTTTTAAAGAAGTCGACTTGTATCTCCTGGGTTCTTCACAGAGAGAAGGTGGAGGCTCTTTTCAGCAGCTCTGAGAAGACTCTGGACTTGGAACCCTGTACTGGGTAATCTGTCCTGTTTTTAAACACCAGCAAATACAGTGACTTTGGAATTGAGGTGTAGCTATAATCATGTTATTACGTTGGCTCCCAGGTTTCAAAGAAAGCTGATCTACCAGACGCTGAACTGGAAGTGAGTGTTGCTGTGGTTATACTGGTGGTGGCGGTGGATTTGTGGCTAAAGTTTCTGATTTGTCTCACCTGGACCAGGTTTCCAAAGGGGCTTCACGTGGAAACCATCGAAACCCAAAAGGTAAAAACGTGCATTTCTGCAAATATATCCACGGTCGTGGAAAAGGTGACGCTTATGTAAGGGTTTTGTGTGTGTGTGTGTGTGTGTGTGTGCAGAAGGAACGATTTATCCAGGTCAGCAAAGTGGACGAGGAGGAGAGGAAGAAACGGGAACAGCAGAAGCTGGAGCGAGAGCAGGTGTGAGGGCCAAAACTCTGAATACGTTCATGTTGAAGAGCTTCTAGCTGCTGCTCTGACTGTATCTGCTCTGAACAGGAGAATATGAATGATGCTGTGGGCTTCTCCAGAGTCATCCATGCCATTTCCCAGTCTGTAAGTTCAGCTCCTCTCCACTGGCACTTTCTGAAAATCTTGTCTTTATTTAACCTTTCTTCTGACGTGCAGGGGAAACTTGTTGTTGGCCACAACATGCTGCTGGACGTGATGCACACCATCCACCAGTTCTACTGTCCTCTGCCAGAGGTGCACAGGGAACAGGATTAGTGTAAAAACGCCGCTCCAGCATTAAAAATAAGCACTAATAACAGAAGAACACTCTCTTTTCTACAGGATCTGCAAGAGTTTAAAGAGGTGACAATGTGTGTTTTTCCAAGGTAAATCTCTTTTTCATGTTTCAATTTTTCTTTTTTTTCTTTTTTATTCATCAATCTCTCTGTGTCCAGGCTTCTGGACACAAAGTTGATGGCTTCCACCCAGCCTTTCAAGGTACATGATTCTTTTTAAGTTGACTGTAATGTTTGCGGCTCCCAGATGGACACGAAATGTTGTCACACCCGAGTCTTCTCTCCTCCAGGAGCTGATCAGCAACACCTCTCTGGCAGAGTTGGAGAAGCAGCTGAAGGAAAAGCCCTTCAAGCCTCCACAAGTGGGTGAGTCAACGCACACCTGAGGAAGTCTCCGCCGGCCTGCAAACGTCTGACAGCCATGCTTATTTTTACTGTTCAGAAACCGCCGAGGGATTCCCCAGTTACGATGCGGCCAAGGAACAGCTCCACGAGGCCGGCTACGACGCTTACATCACCGGCCTCTGTTTCATCTCAATGACCAACTATCTCGGTAACAAGCGCCAACCCCCCCAGCTTTTATTAGAATGACTTTGTGTTGTTTAATTGGATTCTCTGTGTACAGGCTCCTTCTTGACCCCGCCCAAAGCGTACATCTCTGCGCGGTCGAAGCTGATTGAGCCTTTTTTCAACAAGTAAGAGATTCCCTCTGATTTCCTCCTCCTCCATTTGAGAATTGCAGCAACATTTTCAACTCTTGTGTTTCTCGAGGCTTTTCCTGATGAGGATCATTGACATTCCCTACCTCAACATCACAGGGCCTGACCGTAAGTGGCAAACAGATCCTCGCAGAGCCTTCTTCCAATCACAGCAGCTGACCTTTGTGCTTTTCCTGCAGTGCAACCTAAAAGAGACAACGTTCTGTACGTCACCTTCCCAAAAGAATGGAAGACCAGTGACCTCTACCAGCTGTTTAGTGCCTTTGGTAGAGCATCTTCTTAAGCCAGTGACGTTGCTTTTTTACACATGCACGCTTGAGTTTCTCTCTGTCAACTTCTGAAAAACTCTCCTCAGGAAACATCCAGGTTTCCTGGATCGACGACACGTCTGCATTCGTGTCCCTCAGTCAGACAGACCAGGTCCAGATAGGTGAGTGTGGCGCAGCGGCTGGATCGGAGAGCTGTTTGACTGCTGACGCAGCACGTTTGCCTTCCTCAGCGATGAACACCAGCCGCTACGCAGAGAGCTACAGGATCCAGACGTATGCGGAGTACGTCCAGAGTAAACAAGACAAGGAGAAGGTTGCTCAGACGGCCAAACCGTGGGGAGAGGACGGATGGGTGAAGTCTCCCTACACTACCTCCAGCAGCTTTGGATACCTCAGGTACGCCCGTGTCAGTGTGCGCTTTTTCAGGAACAACCTGTGTGGGCGAACGACTGTGTGCGGTTTCAGGAGTTTGAGGAAGCGAAGCATCAGTCCGGTTCAGGGAGAACAAGGGATGGGAGACGCTCCAGCCACAGATGGATGGAGTCACTACTTGTACCCAGACAGCAAGAAGATGAAGACTGATGGTGAAGGACTTTCTGGATTTTGAGTTGCTTCCTCAGACTTATGGCCTGCTATTATTTCTCCTGTAAATGCAACAGAATTTTAAATGCAGTGTATTTTTTTTTTCTTTCAAGAAATGACTGAACAGGCACGATCACAAGCTGTGGAGAGCAAGACCTCAGAAGGATGGTTAAAGACGGCGTAAGCGAAACGACTTATTCAGCCTGTTTGATGGCAACTGTCTGTTTTAATGGCTACTGTGCTCTGCAGAGATTCATCAGCGTCAAATACGGTCCCAGATAATGAGGAGGAGGACGACGACGATGATGAGGAGGAGGAGGAGGGAACTCACGAGAGCACCGAATTAACAGATAATGCTGAAGGGACACTAGCCTGGGAACGAGCCACCGTAACAAAGAAAGGACCAAGGAAGAAGAAAAAGAAGTCTGAAGGTGCGTCTATCAACACTGGTGCCTGCTGCCTGACAGGTCACTTCATTATAGCCCCATTTATGGCTTCAGACATCTCCATGTTGACATTTTGAGCATCATTAACAGCAGTCCACTGATTTGTTTATCATTTTTCCAGCACAACACAGCGAGCATCTGTTAGCAGCTAATGCAGTATGACTTAATGGGTGATGGATAACTGGCATCATCAAGACCTTGTTTATCCAAATGAAGCTAAAAAATGATAGCAATTTAAAACACGGCTTCATTTGGGTGCAGTTCTATTAAGAGGCAGTGTTACACCCATTAACTCGGGGCCATTTAGCAGCTGAAGACCGTTTCCTCACAGGACCGAAACGCAGGCTGAATATCTCTCGAGAGTCGAACAAAACACACTTTGCTCTGCTGTAGCGCCCTTTAGAGAGGTTAATCAAGTAATCCTTGTTTTTTTTTTTTTTAAATTTTACAGGTGCTGAATCAACGACAACACTTTTCGAGGTTCCAGAAGTTTGGTAGCGAGAGATGAGGAGTGGAGATGCCGTTGTCCCCCACGGAAACTCCCGCTCTGAGTTTCATCAGAAGCACTCGGGGGGATGGCACGTCAGTGGGAGTGGTGCACACCCTAAAATTCATGTTTCACTCAACACTTGTGGACTCCTCGCTCAGGGCTGTCCGCTAAAGCTACTTGACTTAACAACTAAGCCATAACAACAGCTGCCATATTTCGATTTTTGTCACAGAAGAGCAGGAAACTCTTCTGCAAGGCTGCCAAGATGCCACTAGCTAGTCTCTCAATCCAATCAGACCAGGAGCGTTTCAAGCCGGAGCTGTCTGGAATGTGCCACCGCAGACCAGCAATCACCTCACATCGCTGTTTTAATTACCTCCAGTTTGACAGTGTGTGTCTTCCCCACGAATCCATATCGGAACCTGTAACTTAGCACAGTAGTTTAGTGTCATTTAGTATTTTAATGCAGCCATTTTTCCAGTTTTAAAAAGAAAAAAACTAAAACCAGTTTTATCAGACATGTAAACTTATATCGATGACGTGATGTTTATTGTTGGCGTTTTGATTCCTTCATGACAGCTGATTTTTTTTTTTTTTTTGTAGAAAATATTTGACTTTTTGTGTTAATTTTTTTTGTATTATGTCGCTGTGCAAGTATGTCCACATACAAAAGGTGTAAACGTTAAGACAGCGTGTACATTTTTGTATAAGAAAATTTAAAAATATTTCCTTCGAGAGGAAAAATAAAAGAATTTTTTTTTAGTATAGTCTTTCCTGTTTTTCTGCGTTAAGCTGAAGCAAATCCAGGATTATTTACAGATCAACCTTGCTTGGATGAATCATTTTACAATTGTAGAGGTCAAATAAAACACTGGAGAGCCTAAAACAGTTTGTTAGAATTAGTTTCTCCCAGTTGTTGGCATGAGTACACAGGGCTATAAAAGACATCACAGACAGACACCAGTGTGCCCAGTCAGACCAGTATCCTACTGTGGATGCATTTGTGTGTTTCAGGAGGTCCTCGGCCGCTTCTGACCTCAGGGGTCTTGTTTTACCTCCAGGAAGCACAAACCCGGCCTGTGAGCACTGGAAGGAGGCAGAGGCAGGGTTAGAGGAGTTCCAGCTGGTAGCAGCTTCTATCCAGGGACGGGTACCTGGGGCCTCCGGCCAGAATCACCACAGACAGGGTCCCGTCCGGGAGAGCTCGGAAGAGCCGCCGCAGGCGACGGTTCAGCTTCAGCATCATGTCGTCCATCTCCTGGTCCTGTGAAAGGGACATAATGGCTGGTGACGAAAGACTAGAGAGAAGCTAAATGAATATTTCTACGACGACACAAATTAAACTCGTTGATGCCAACACTGTTTCTCAGCCTTTCATACTTTGGAGCTTTGATGTCAATGCTGCCTCATCTGACCTGAGATCTGATGCTTGTGTGGCCCTTCTCGTCTTCTTCCGCTCTCTGATGAATATCCACGGTATTGGCTCTGGGCGTTGTCATAGCAACCCAAGAAGCGAGGTGGGTTGGAGTCAGGGCTGGACTGACGAGGTAGTTTAGCTTGCGGAGCTCCTCAGAGGAGCTGAGAGCTCTGCCTTTGTCCTCGAGACTGTCGAACTCTGACGACCAGATGAGAATTTAGTCGACACGCGTTCAGCGCGACGACCAAGCGTGAACGAAGCTGTTTACTCACGGACGCGCGTGTGTCTGCTGCGGCATCCGGGTTTGGCGGGCAGGAGAACTCTTCCCACGCCGCCGAAGTGAGAAAACGCTTCTCTAACTGTCTCCTCAGACAGTTTTGTCTTTGAGGCGGCGGCGTGCTGGAACTGTGTGCCGTTCATTTTAGTGGCGGGGTGCGTGTTTGCTGAGGCGTCCACAGCGCTGACTCCAGCAGAAGCAGTCAGCCGGCCAGCCATGGCGGGGGTCAGTTTAACAGCATAGAGGTAACTGCTGTTGAGATGATCACACGCCAGAGCATCCAGAGTCAGATCCAGGTCCAGCAGGGACTCATGAACAGGCCTTTGCACCTGGAAAACACGCGCATGGAACATCCAAACCACTTCACCGTGACGGAAAGCTGCAGAAAACGATGGGAAGGGTCACCTTGATGGCTTGGCCCTGCACATTTAGGCCATTCAGAGTCTTCAGAGCCAGCTCAGCTCCCTCCAGCAGCTCAAACTCGATCTCTGCATGAACCTGGAGACCAACGGTGATCAGTAAACTTCCTCAATAAAGTCGTTTCCCGTTCCCACCCGTTTCCCGTACAGACTGGAGAAAAACACTGATCCATTAGGGTCAGATGACTCATACTGAGGTGAGACGTACCCTCACAGCCGTGTTCAGCATTCGGATTTTGTGAACCGGCCCACAGCAACGGAACAGCCGCCTCACTTCCTTCTGGGAGAACCCAGCAGGAAATGGCCCCACAAACACCACACACATGTCACGAAGGATTGCGCACGTCTGCAGACAGAACACACACAATGAGCGGTGGACGAAAGTGGGAGTCAGACACTAAAAAAATGGAGGAAAAGGCGTCACCCGCTGATGCTGGAGCTCCTGGTGAGGGAGGCACTTGTTAAGGTGGTCAGAAAAGGATGAAAAGCGGAGCACAGAGAGGAACGGGCACTTGGTTTGACTCCTGAATGAGGCCAGCACCTACACGACAAGAGGAAGAGTGAAGAATCCCTGAGGAGGAGTGAAATCAGACCTTCAGCAGCTGTAAACTCACCTCTTTGTCAGAGCTTTGCCACACCTGATTGGACAGACTCAGAGCGACGTCAGCCCGCTTCCCTATAAAGGCTACGGAGCGGCCGAGCGTTTGCAGCACGTCAGCGAACCTGCAAGTACAGGTGATCCCGTCTTTAACTCAGGCCGGCTGGAAAAAGAGCTGCAGGGAGGATTAAAAGTGAGAGGCTGGACCTGTGGCTCAGCAGGGGGGGCGGAGCACAGTCAGGGGACTCTCGCTCTACTTTATAACCCCAAAGTTCCTCCAGGTGAAGCTTCACAACCTTAGAGAGAAAATACGGAAATATCAGAGAGACTGGGAGGGTGTGTGTGTGTGTGTGTGTGTGTGTATTACCCTGCGAGGTCCCATTTTAATAAAGTACTGAGCCAGCTCCAAGGCAGCCACAGCGTCCTCGGCTGGATTGTGTCCCTTCCTGTCGTCCGTTTGTATTTTCCTCCTGAGGAATAGGTAGAAATGTTTACGGTACAGTAGAGCGTTGGGGGCTGTTTACACTGATACCACCTACTTCAGCACCACGTCAGCCAGGACCTTGAGTTTAAACTTCTGTCCACACTGTCCCCTGTACAGCAGTGCGGTGTCGATCACATGCTGGTGGATCAGCTGCAGCGATGACACAAATTCACCAAATCAAGTCTCCAAACTCTCTAAATCATACTAAGTGGGACAGCTGGGCACTTCTCTCTTTGTGGGCAGACTATGATTCTAAGAACTATTATTTCTGAGCATTTATAATATTTTTCAAGAAGCGAAAACTGACTGGAAGTGATTTAAATGCATCTTTAAAAAGAGCATATTTTAAAACACTTAAAGCACAGCTAAAATCTCTCACTTTGGTAGTATGAAAACAAATTGATGGCGACTCACTTTCAAAGCCCTCAGATCATTGTTAATGGAATGGCCGACCAAAACCGCGTCACTCGGCAACAGCCTGCGGAGCTGCTCCTGAATGTCCCTCAGCGTGGTCCTGACTGGCCACAGCATGGACGCAGTTATACCAGAGAAGCTACCGGAAAGAAGGTTTTATTGCCGTGGCTGCATTTTTAAACATATCTGTGTGTGTGTGTGTGTGTGTGTGTACCAGGTGAGGTAGTCAACAATATGGTTCTGAGGTTTCACAAGCTCATCCAGCAAACATTTTCCGTCACTGTCCACCAGGGAAACACGAGCCAGTTCATACCCCTTTTCTGTCAAACACTAAAGAAAAACATCAGCAAACCGACTGACTGACTGATGACTGACTGACTGACCGACTGCTATAATAATCTATAACTCAGCACTGCTGACTGAAAACGTATTGCAACAACAGTGCGCTTCTGTCTGTGATTTTTCCTCACATATTGGTTGAATCGGCAGTGTGAAATGTGTAACTGACGGACTTCAGTAATAGTTAATCACCATTTCACAGTCAAGTCCAAACAGCGGGCTGCTGTCAGTCACACGGTCAACACCGTCTGTGCACACAAATTCTTCAAAGCCCGGGACTCCTGTCAGGACACATGATGACCAGGCAGAGCTTTTCAGTACGTTTATAGAAATCAGTCTGAAAACACACACCTGTCATTGTACAGCAATAACACACACCTCAGCAGCACATTAGCAGCACACCGGCTGAGGGTGTTATAAACACACCTTTAACAGGGAAATGTTTCCTGATCATCTCCTCCTGGGTGAGAACATATGCGGTTAGTCCTTTCCTCTGGGTCCCAAACGCAGTGATGACAGGGTGAATCCTCAGCGCTGCAACAGCGAATAACACACACACATAAAATAATGCTTGCATCCTTGAAGCAGTCTGCAACTAACAGTTATTCTGTAACTGTATTTTACAGACAGATATACAGTCAAAGCGACGCGCTCACCTTTGTCCAACAGACTGTTTTCAGCATGTGTTTTAAGGCGGAACAGGGAGTCTGATCCAGAGAGGTCGCTGCTGAAGATGGCCGATGCTACGTCTGTAGGTGATGGAGTAAAGGTGACCCTCTGATCCCCGCAAATAAAAGAAAGCGGCTGATTATAATCTCAAAATATGAATATATTACTTTCCATCACCAGGGCTTACGCACAGTGGTGTATCTGCTCGTCAGGTGTCGCAGGCTGAGGTAATGCTTGTAAAAGTGACTCTGGGTCAAACCCTCAACGATCACCACATTCAAAGCTTTAACCTTCTTCTGATGGAAGAGTCGACACCAGCTACAGGAGACACAGGGGTGTAATGTGCAGCACACTTTTAGATTATTATTAGAGCACTGTAGGTGCATTAAAGAGATTTATGTGATGAGGGAGAGATAAGATCGTACAATCACAGTCATTACCTGGGCCTTTTAATGCCGCTCGTTTTTCCCAGAGCAGCATAATGCAGCAGCTCCATTAGCGCATTCAGTGTAATTGGTTGTTGAAGGAGATCGAGCATCATACAGATCCTTGGTTTCTCCTCACTTTCCTGCAGGGTTTTCTGTCTCTTGGCCTGCTCATCTTCTGAGGGGCAAATGTTCTTTCTTTTTGTCCCACTGTGTACCATTGATTCTGATGCTGCAGGATCCATAGTCAATCCACACTTTCTGGTTTCAAAATAAAAATAAAAACTTATAAATGTTCTATTCAATGATCCCTAATCAAAGCCTAATTTTAGCTGACTGCTATAATACTACGCTACATAAGTTCGTTATAGCAATAGAGCTAATATAATTACAGTGTCAGTGATAAATTCCCCCATAAATGGTTACATTACAGGAGTCTCCACTTATTAACAATAAAGGTGTGTATATAAGTAAAAACCTAAAATCAAGCAACCCTGTATACTAGTCAGCTTTGTGCGTTAGTGAAGAGTTTTATGCAATGGAATGAAGCAAAAATACAATATATACTGTATTATACTACCTAGCCAAAACTTTATGAATGGGTGTACAAATAGATGACAAGATTTGACGGTACAGTTCTGAAAGTATCCTGAAAACAGCGCGAATAAACCAACATTTAATTGTTCTACCTGGTGTTGGTGATCATGCGGGATCCACATTTAAAACTGTCTACAGCCGCAAAGGCTAATACCGATGCTAAAAACACATGGCTAAACAAGTGCAGGTTGGTGTGGTAAAGTTTGAAAGCAAACGCCCAGGTTTGTACTTCCTGTTTGTGAAGGCAGCGCCATCATTCACTGTTAGAAATTAGTTCCACTATTTCGTGCTGCGCTATAATCAAAACTCGTATTGTATCTGCGTGTAAAAGTTTAGGACTTTATTTTTATTAAACGTTTCTTAAATTTTAAGGCTTTTATTTTGCTAACATTAGGAAACAGAAAGTGCTTTTCATTCAGTTCCGCTTTACTTACTAAACTCATTCTGTGGTCGATTACAAGGGCTGGCGATGTAGTCGTATAAATCAAACGCCGATTTATTTTTTATTTTTTTAAATTACAGCGCGGTTTTAACTGATTCCTGGGGATTTGACTATGTCTTAGTTTTGTTTTCTTAATAACAATCATCATACAATATAACGTCATGTCTACGAAAAAACTAGCCAAGTAAATATCCAATAATAACGTATATACCCCATTAGCAAACTGCTATCATTAGCAATCTAGAAACGCAAACTAACGCTACCTATTTTTTCTAAACAATGTTAGTTGCCTTACACATGTGTTTAAATCAGCTTTGATGTCCGTTGTTATAAACGTGAAATGTGTTTATTATTAGTGGCAAACATTTCAGACTACAACATCTGTCCTGTTTGCGTTAAAATTGTCCTCTCTGCAGAGAACTGGGGCTGTTGAGGAAGCGCAGTCACTCCTCAAGCGAATTAAAGAAAAACCTGGTTTCAAGTGAGTATGTTAACTGTAGATTAGGTGCAGAATATGTAATAATAACATTTGTAAAAAGTTTATTTCCCCAGAGCTCATTTAGGCACGACTATGTATTTCCGCTTTACAGATCAGATATTTTCCTACCTAATTGTGATTGATTTTGAATCCACTTGCTGGAGAGAGAAAAACAGCTACAGTCAGGAAATTAGTAAGTAGTCCTTTTTAATGAAGGGTGTGTCTACACGTCTGTGTCCGTAACTTATGGCTTTCTTCTTCTATCTAGTTGAATTCCCTGCTGTTCTGCTGAACACCTCCACAGGGGAGGTCGAGTCTGAATTTCATACTTATGTTCAACCTCAAGAACATCCCACCCTCTCTGAGTTCTGCACAGAGCTGACTGGGATCACGCAGGTACAGATGCAGATTTCTAAAAACATGCTTCCTCTTGGAAAATTAGTGAATATAGTTTGAGCTGCATTTTTCCTCGCAGACTCAAGTGGAGGCAGCGATTCCCCTTCAGATATGTATGTCTCGCTTCAGCCGCTGGCTTCAAAACCTGCAAATGAATATTTGTTTGGTGTT
The DNA here is from genome assembly GCA_015343265.1 of Pao palembangensis. Lineage (NCBI taxonomy): Eukaryota > Metazoa > Chordata > Actinopteri > Tetraodontiformes > Tetraodontidae > Pao > Pao palembangensis. The sequence continues at coordinate 1,874,619 of CM027089.1, read as the reverse complement.
TCCTAATCATCCCCAGATGTCTTCGTCATCCGCAGCCTCTCAGAAACTGTGTACTTTTCTCACCTGGTCAGGTAAGCTTTGATTAAACTGCTCTACATTTCACTTTTCTTGCATTCAAGGCGAGAGGAATAAGGCTTTGAGTTTCTTTTGAGGAATTAAACTGAAACTGGTGATTAATCAACTGTGTGTTGCATGTCAGACTGGGATCTGGGGGTTTGTTTGCAGTATGAGTGTAGACGCAAACAGATCCATAAGCCAGATGTGCTCAACAGCTGGATAGACCTGAGAAACACTTACAGGGTATGTAGCTGCTTGTTGTTTATTTGTTTTTACACTCGTGTACTTAACTGTTTGTATTTTTCAGCTGTTTTATGACAGGAAACCCAAAGGCCTGAATGGTGCATTACAGGATCTGGGAATCCAGTTTGCAGGAAGAGAACACTCTGGTATTTAATAAACATTTTTACTCACCACATTTGAATCCACGAGTGGAACTGTAAACTAACCTTGTTTGTCATCCCCTCAGGTTTGGACGATGCCAGAAATACGGCTCAGTTGGCAGCGAGGATGATGAGAGACGGGTGTGTGATGAAAGTCACCAGGAGCCTAACGAGGGTGAGTGGCCATCATCCAGTAGTGCCTCCCAGCTCCTGACCTCTGACCTGTCTGGCTGTTCAGGCCGAACACCCTGGAAGAACCATTTTAAATGTGTAAATCTTTCTGATGTGAATAAATAATTATCTGGTGCTGTAGCAACATCCTGAGCACTGACTTTTCTTTTGTTTGCATTTGAAGCTATGAAATTCTGGACACTAGAAGACTTTAAACACCAACATCAATCTGCTCAACAAAAGCAGATGAGTGTCATTCAGATCTGTTTGTGTCCCCCTGTAGGCTCCATCGGTGGTCAAACACACATTTGGAAGCACAGCTGCAGATAACAAGAAAGAAATCACAAACCCACATAAAGAGCAAGAAGCCGCTGACAGTTTGGACATAAAGACTCAGGGATTTCTTCCTACCTGTCAGAGTTTGATCTCGCCGAAGACGCTGCTCAGTGGCACCGCTGTGATACTCAGGGGAAACGCCGTGATCATGAGAAACAGCCCCTCGCCAAGCAAAAGCAACAGCCTGGTTCTGTGTCCCACCACCGTGAGCTGCCTTTCCAGTCCGGCTCATCTAGACCAACCTTCAGCAGACAGAGAAGCACCCAGGCTGGTGGGTGAAGAGGAACAGGCAGAAGTTTTCCATTTGGAAACAGAGGAAAGGTGTGGCTCATATGACGATGTGGCGTTGGAAGGTAATGATCACGTCATCAGTGGAGAATCTGGCGTTACTTACACATCAGATTTTGATGGTGACAATTATTTATGGGAAGAATCTGATAATACAGCTTCAGCAGCTTCATCATTGGACAATATGAGAGAAACAGTGAGTGAAAATATGCTTAAACTTCAGAGGATGGCCAGTAAATCTGCAGTTATGTCTCTGGCTCCAAAGACCATCGCATCCCAGGTCAACATGTGTAACAGCGTGAATGAGATCTGGCAGCAATCAAAGCTCATAAAACCAGACACTCAGGCCTCCAAACTGAACCAGCTCAAAGCAGGACTAAAAATCTCCATGGAGGTGCAAGAAAAGTCCAAATTGCCCCAGAGGAACTCAAAAACAAACACTCGCTCCTCATTTACCAGGCCCAAAGCCGATGTTTGTCACTTCAATCAGACCCCAAAGTCTTCATTTAGCATCTATAGCGACCCCGTCAAACCCTCAGTAGACTCCTTTTGTGCCACAAAACGTGTCCTTACGTCTTTGTCACCCAACATCCTCAACTCAAAGAGTGATTGTTCATTAAAGGGGGTCCAGAGGGTCACGTCCCCGCTGTGTTCCTGTGGTCGTCGAGCAAAGCGGCAGGTTGTAACCAACGGTGGACCAAACCACGGGCGGGGGTTCTACTGTTGTGCGGTGCGGCGTTCAGGAGGCACAGGGAGGATCCGGAAGGGATGTGAGTTTTTTAAATGGGAATCAGCTGTGATAAAGAGTAATTCAGTGGCCTCTGCTGCTGCCAGATCATCTGTGTCTCTGTGTCCGGTCAACTCTTCCCTGAGCCGTCAGCCGATAGACAGGTTGAGCAGAAAAAGCTGTTGAACATTTAGTGTGAACAAAATAAATATTTGAGGAATCATTAATAGTTAACAGAAAATGAATGGCTGTGCTCTTTTAATAATGCCTGTGACAACGAAATATTTATCATTGTGCGCTTCCATACAATACATACATTCAGATTGAAGAATGAACAGTTAAATATTTAGCTTGACATTTAATTAACTTTTATTGTCTATTTTAAAAACTTAATGTTTGTTTTCACACTCACTACATGATGTACAGTGATGTAATTTTATATATATAAACTAGGTTTCACTGTGTAGCAAAAAATATGAATGTTTAAAAACAATTGACCCTAAAAATGTGGTAGCATATTTATCTTTTACAAATAAAAATGTGATTTTCAATTTATTGTGTCTTTTTTCTCCAGTGTTTTTTTTTTCCCATCATATCAGACACGTAGGTAATTTGAAAACATACCTGACATGTTTCGACGGTGTACTTATGTCGTCATCAGACGCGTCACTAGTTGGCGATGTGACGTAAATATTAGCTGCCGGTCACCGAGGCACCTGTACATCTTGGCAGGTCGACACCGCCCCCTGCTGTCGCTGTGTGAAGAGCCACGTTACCTGTCAGTGACCCCTCTGATGACAACAGAAGTACGCCGTCGAAAAATGTCAGGGATATTTTCAAACTATTTACCGAATTGTCTGATATAAAGGAGGGAAAATAAACATCTATTAAAATCTGTGATAAATGTACACTTGCACAATGCGTCCACGACGTATGTATTTTAAATAATAATTTGTTAATAAATGAGCAGTTTACGCCCTCTCGTGGTTAGTTACGATATCGCGTGCTTTCACGGTTCAAACCATTTAGAGGATGTTGCCAAAAAGCATGTACGGCTCGACAACGAAAAATTAACAAGAACATGAAAAAGAAAGCCACTTTAAACCAAAGATTAGTTTGGGTTGCTTAACGGATTAAGATGAGCTACATGAGTAGAGGTTGTACGTTTTTATCTGCACGGTTGATTATAAGGTTAGACGTGATTCTCCTTTCTTAACAGTCGACGGTATTTAGCCCCCGTCTCTTGCGTCATTGTTGCGGAAGTGAAAAGACTACGTGGGGAAGAAAGGTTGGTCTAACTGGATTTGAATGCATTGAAGACTAACAGCGTCGATGTCCAATCCAGGTTAGCTTTTGCACTCAGTTATACGACTCTTCCTGCCTTCCTGTTTGTCTAATGGACGTGTTGGACAGGAGCTGGGGCCTATAAATGGGACGGAGAGCCGAAGACTGTCTGTAATGCTGCGCCGGGTGCGACAGTCTCTCCGGCAGTTGCTGATTCTGATGGCCCGGAGACCGGGTCTGCTCTGCGGGACCATCGTGCTCGGCATCCTGCTCATTCTGGCCATCAAGTTTACTTACAGGTAACAGTCAAAAGCATAAACAACTTTATCTACGTCTTAAATATCATGAGAGAAGGTAAATCAGCTCCTCTTATTACAGTGAGGTTGTAGCTTGTGTCCTGGGTTGCACTGTGTGCACCTGATCAGAAACTGACGTGTACTGTGTGGAAAGAGGATTAACCACACTGTTGACAGACAGTACTGAGAGTACCAGAGACTATCAAGAACCGTGCATTGTCCCGTGTCACAGTTGCGTTTCAGTGTCGATGTCAGTATTTAAAAGGAACTTTAGGCTAAAATGTAAATTGTGATCAACATTCCCTGCACTGGAATCCAGCTGTGGGGATTACAGCTGTCACGACTGAATCCTGAAGCAATGTTTTAGATACATCCTGTTTCTGACCCCAGGTTTACAGTGGGAATGATAACGTGAGGAGCCAAATGAGAACCAAAATGAATAATAAAGCAAATAAATGTTTTGACTGTAGCCAGGAGCCAGTTTGAGGCTTTGCTGTGTCAGGAGATGGATAGATGGATAGATGGATAGATGGACGGCCAGTATGACATCTTCTGTTCTGCAAAGTTTGCACTAAGGAGGAAAACTGATTTCCTATTTTAGTGACACCAGCGAGAGTGAAACTTGAAGCAAATTACAGACAAATGAAGTTCGCACTCCCTCTGGGGCTGTCAGTGCAGAAAGCTCAGCTCCAGGCATCAGTCTAAAATCACGTCTCTCTGCAGCCGGGCCAAGAATGTGGTGGCTCCACCTCGACCTCCGGTGCGCTTCTTCGCTCCCGATGCCCCTGTGGTGGACCTCTACTTGGGTCAGATAGACCAGGTGGAGCGTCTCAGGAGCGTGGCGGAGGTGTCGCTCGTCTTCTTCTATGCACCGTGGTGTGCTCACTCCATGGCAGCCCGGCAGGAGTTGCAGCAGGTTGCTAAGAAGCTGGCCAGACAGGTAACGGGCAACTAAAGCCACAACCAGCAGAGTCGTCCTCAGACCACGTCTGACGCCTTCATCTTGTCTGAAACAGGTGCAGTTTGTGGCTGTGAACTGCTGGTGGAGTCAGGGGAGATGCAGGAGGCAGAATCACTTTTTTCAGTTTCCGACCATCCATCTGTTTTACAGGAGGTATTCCAGGAAACGCCCGTCCTTACCGAGTTATTCACACTGATGTGGGAAAAGTCTGGAGGCTTCTTGACACAGCATCAGCTGGGAGAGTTTGGGAACGTTTTAGAACATTAATGTTGTTCTGTGTTGTGCAGGTTTGGGCCTATAGAATACAAAGGTCCATTTGTGGCTCCGTACATGGAAAGTTTTATCCTCAGGGTCATCACCCCTTTGACTTACCTCCCATCCAGAGCCAGACTGAAAGAATTCCTCTCCAATCACGAGGTATGAAGTCCTTGCTCTGCAAGTTGCTGTGTATTAAAAAGGTGTGACTTTGAAGTGTGTGTGTGTGTGTGAGACATTGACTAACCTGTCTCTGGTGGACTTTTAGCCTCGAGTGGTGGGTTTCTTCCAGTTTAACTCCTCCCCTCAGCCACCGGGGTACATCACATATCTGTTGTCTGCCCTTCAGGCCCTCAAAAGGGGTAAGACCAAGAGTGTACAGCAGAAAGACCTGTTCATCTTCGGTTTTAATTAGATTAAATACATGAAATTGTAAATAAGAAGACAGTGTTTAGGAATATTTGTTCATTTTAATAAAAAAAAAGTAGCTGTCAGGCTTTTCTTATTGGAAGGTTGAAAGATGTGAAAAAGGCAAAACCTTTTGTTCTCACCTGATTTTTTTTGTTTTTTTTCCTGGAGCAGATTTCCTGGGTGTTGCTCTCTTCGGGGTTGTCACAAATAAACAGGTCGCAGAGGTCATTTCTCTGACAGACGACGAATCAGTTTACCTTTCCAGAAGATTAAACTCCTCTTTGGTGAGTCAACTTTTCATGAAGGAAGGCCCACAAATCCAAATTCAACTTTTTATGACGGAGCTATTGGATTCACATCTGTACAACGTTGTATTCGTCAACAGAGCTTAAATATTTTGTTTTTGCAGATTTTCCCTCGAAGAGAACTCAACTTTACCTCAGAGTCCATCTGCAACTGGGTCTTTGAACACCACGAGGACGTTCTTCAGTGGCTGCAGCCTCCGGGAACAAAGTCGCGCCTCCTGGAGCAAGAGCTGAATAAAGGCCCAGCATTGTTGCTCTTCCTGCCGTACAATCCACTCAGGTCCGGTTCCAATCCAGTACTGCAGCAGGTGAGCAGGGCTGGAGGGACCACTCACAAGACAAATGACACCAGATGTTCTCTTCTCCAGGCTGAGGTCCTCTGATGAGGTCTTCACCGTGATGGTGATAACTGCCTAATTCTTCTCATCTTTCAGGTTGGAGACATTGCTGTCCGATATCATTCTTGTGAGAACAACGGCTCCAGCCTGGATGGAAGCGCAACCCCCAGTTCATCGTGCTGCCAGTCAGTTCAGCTTCCAGAGTCCGGAAGAAGTGTGTGTGAGGTGTGCCTGCTCTCATCCCGGCCGGTCCTGACCAGCTCCTCCACCTGTTCCACGCTCCCCTTTGTGGCTCGGGAAGGAGACGTGGTGCAGTCCCGCCTCAGACACTGCTGCCTTCAGGGAGAATATGCCCCCGTGCCGGGATGTAGCGGCTTCCGGAGCAGCTACAGTCCGTTCAGCCGGTACAGTGCCTGCTGTAGAAGAGCAAATCCTCGTCACAACGAGTCAGAAGCCAAAGAGGTGCCAGACAGGCACAGAACTGCCCCTTCCCCCAGCACTTCCACTGGAGATGACATCACAGGCCTCCGATGTCAGACCAACAGGACGCTCAGGTTTTACGTGCTGGACGTTGCTCTGAACTGGCCTCTGGCCGTGAGGCTGGGCGCAACAGAAGGCAGAAGGAATGCATCCCTAACCCACCAGAGCGGCGACAGTGGCGACAGCCCCTTTGCAGCTATAGTGGACCTGAAGGACGAGGTCCATTATGTCCTTCACCGCAGTCCATTGTCCACTCTTACAGAGTCTCTGGGTGAGAATAACAAAGCCTGAACTCTCAGACGCAGACATATACTGGATCCGAAAGCAAATTTAGAATTAATTTTGTCTTCTACTCTATTAGAGGCCTTCATCAGGAACTTCAGTGCTCCGTACAGCCTTCTGCAGAGGCATCTGGTGGGGGAAGAAGACAGGAGAGGTGGGGCTGGGGACAGTAATCCTCCAGAAGAACACCAGCGCTTACCACCACTGCCGCGGCCTCTTATCACAGAACTCACCACTTCCTCCTTCCTGCCACACGTCATGGATGTGCAAAAGGTGAAAAAACATTGCACCAGCAGAGGTCGCTAGAGCTGTGCAAAACGACCTGAACGCGTGTTCTTCTCTAGGATGTTCTGCTCTTCTACTACACTCAGTGGTGTGGATTCTGCTCGGCTCTCAACCACATCATCATCCAGCTGGCCAGACTACTGCAGGGAAACAGCACCATCGCTGTGGCCAGGTTCATTTAGCCATTCATTTATCTGAATAAAGCTTTAAAGACTTTCAATCTCGATCCTGTTTCAAACATGGTGGTACGTGTTTTGGAAACAGGCTGAATGTTGCACGGAACGACCTTCCCTGGGAGTTCATGGTGGATCACGTTCCCTCTATTCTTCTATTTCCCAAATACAGGTGAGACACACCCAAAGTGTGACGTTAGTGTAATGACACCAGCGTCAGGGAAACTGGGTGTGTCAATGTGCAGAATTCTCCCACAAGTTCTGTTAGCCACTGAATGTATGTATAAACTGTACCCCGTTCTCACTGTTTGCTTGTTCATGCTCCTCTTCCAGAAAGCATTTCAGCGTGAAGTATCCTGACGACCTTCCCATCAACTTACCCAACCTCCTTCGCTTCATCCTGCAGCACTCCGGCTCTGTGGACTACACAGACAAACCGCTGGCAGCTTCTGCTGATGCAGGGGCCTCTGGACCTGACGCCATCTTCCGTGCGGAGTTCCTGGCCCTCCAACATGAGGTCCAGATCCTCCGCCACGCCCGCGAACACCTCTCCCAACAGCTGGCGCAGCTGTGGCGCAACAACCGGCGCCTAAAACTTGACACTCGCAGCTTAGAGGCCCAGAATGCCAAGCTGCAACAAGAAAGGGAGAGCCTGGAGGAACAGCACCGCGAGAAGAGCCGGCAGCTGGTGGAGGCGGTGAGGAGGCTGCAGGAGCTGGCGGACACCTCTGAAAACCTGCTGAATGAGAACGCCCTCCTCCGAGTCCTGCTGAGGGCGCTGAAGGACAGGGCAGAGGCCAAAGAGAAAGTGGAGGAGGAGAGGAAAGGGAAAGAGCAGCAAAGTAGCCACATAGCCTCCTGACATCAGGCTTAGGAACGGGACCTGAAAAAGCTGCGCCACAAAGGTCACTTGAACCCACCAAGAATAAATTTGTTACAAATCTGACAGTAGTAATCTGTCAGAATGCTGCTAATGAATGCAGGATGAGGAAAAATGGGATTATCCACTCTTAGAACACACTAGTCCAGAGATTAAGTGCCAAATATGTAGATCAAACTACCTGGATCTGATGCTGTTTGTGGAAAAACTGTCAACCATACTGAGAGGTTGCTGCCCAATCCTCAACCTTTCCTTTCCTGACCAAGTCTCAGAAAAGGCCAGGTGGTGGAAGCAACAGGAAGGAAGATTTTATTCAGTGGCTGCAACAGAGGGCTCCTGATGAAGAGCAGACCCGTTAACATCTGAAGAATCTGCTCACCGATCCACAGGTGGGCATAAATGCGCTTGAATTTGTTTTTCTTTTTTGAAGGGGGAAACATGTTTTTTGTTAACACTGATCTGCTTTTACAGGAATCCTTAATCACTAAATATTTGTAATTATTCAGGTATTTGCTAATACGATGCTGCAGTTGTTTACGTGTGAAATCTTCCATTTCTTTTTAACAATTAAATCATTTTCATCATAATTTAATCAGCGTTTGGTGTAATTAAGCAATATTTATACACACTAATTCAACTGGGTGGATCCAGACTACCCAATGAAACTTTATTTTATCATAGAGATCTGTTGCTCTCCTCTGATTGGTCAGCTGGCTGATTCAGGCAGAAATACTGAGGAATTTAAAACTTTGCTCAAACCGCACCTACTACACACAACCAAACGAGACTGATTTACTGGCCTGTTGGTGCTGAACGTCAACAAGAATCTGGAAATTATATCTGTATGCATGTAGATGTTATTTAGTCAAGAAAATTCATTCATTAGACGCGTCAGTGTTTGTAGGGAAATCAGAAATAACTCACCAAAGAACTATGAAGTCGTCAATACATGTGCAATTTTCAGATTAGAAAAAAAGATTTGTGTGTTTACTGACGGTCATAATGCCAGGGCGACATACCAGATCTAATCTGAAGCAGCAGCACAAACATGTGATGTTGACGTCATCTTTTTTTTTTACCACCGTATTTACGCTGAAAGTTTCAACCACAAATGCATTTTATATTCATTTATCAAGGCTGTATTTTTAAAAAATAAAAAAAACAAAAAAATGCCTATCAGTAAAAGTACACAACAGTGTCAAGTTGTGTGAGTTTTTTGCGATCGCAGCCGTGCCCAAACTTGAAAAACTGCTTGATCAACGTTGAAGGATGCAAGGGACAACTCGTTTCCTCTCGTCCACCTATTTAATTTGAGTAATAGTTTAGGAATAGGAAGGAAAAGGTTGATAACCTTGGAGATAAACAGAACATACATTTTGCACATTCGTATCTGATTTGCATGTATAACACTCTATAACACTTGATTACTTAACCAATAGATAATAGCGAATGTTAAACAGTGAATGACATGGGACGTTGAACAATAGATAACAGCAAATACTGCACATTAGATAATGCAAATAATAGCAAATGTTGAACAATAGATAGCAAATGTTGAACAGTAAATGTGACATTAGTTTATACAGCAGGTCGGAAATGAAATACTCTATCGAACATTACTACTATTAGAACATTTTACCATGACTTCAATTTAGTATGACTGTTTGACAATAAAGTACTTAAGTTTAATCTTAATCTTTGGTTAGCTCAATCAAACACAATCATACAAAGTTACTTCATACCAGTTGCGTCTTCTGGTCGATCAGGGGCTGTGGTCGTGTTTGAAAGGGTAGTCCAATCTTATTGCACTTTTGTGCACCACAGCGAGTGAAGTTGCTTTATATTAACTTTTGACCTTTGATCCTTTTGTCCTTTGATCCTTTTGATCTGCCCGATTAATTTGCATATTTTGATCTTCAAGTCCTGAATTCTGGGTTTTGACGCAACAAACAGTAACTATTAAGACTTTTTAACATTTATATAAATCCACAGCTGTGTGTGTGTGTGTGTGTGTGTGTGTGTGTTTCATACTTACACAGTTAGGCAACAGTGCGTTTATCGGGTATGAAATTGTTCAAAAAGAGATGCTTAAGAAAAATTGAGCTTATATTACAAAATAAAGTTATAATAATAGTGTTGGGGATACATTCCAGTTTTTTGGCTCTTAGGCATTTAGAGATGTATTTTTGTAACTTATGTAGTTTTAGTTCAGTGTTGTGGTTGTAATTAGGTTATGACTCCAGCTATCTTATGACTCCTGGAGAAATAAACAAGGTTGCAGCGGAAGGTGAAGGACACTGGGAAATCTGTCCTGCCTGTCAAGTCCAACATTCTCCCGCATGTAAGTACTCACTTTTTTATATACAGTACTACTCGGGAAAATTAGAATATCCTGAAAAAGTGCATGCATTTCTGTAACTTTAAAGGTGAAATGTAAATATTATATAGACAAACAGTATGTGAATCAATATATTTCAAGCTTTTATTTGTTTTGATTTTGCTGATTAGGACTTGCAGCTTCAGAAAACCTCAAATTCAAAAACTCAGAAAATTAGAATATCGCTTGAAATAAAAAAAAAAAGAATTTTAAATACAAAAATGTCAGGCCTCTGAAAGTAAAATCTTGCATCTGTAATGAGTCTAGAAAATGTATTGGTTTCACCTTTTATGTAGGATTGCCTGAATAAAAGAAGTTTTGCACGATTTTCTAATTTTCCGAGTAATACTGTATATATGAAATTGTACCCAGATACAGTTTTAACTAAAATAATACCTGCTTGAATTAAATTTACTTAATAACTTCATAATTTTACATGATAACATAAAATTTTGAATTATATTTAGAAGTTAAATGATGCTCACATTTCCCCAAACGCATCATTGTTCTGTCCTGTCCGTCGCGTGCAGGTTTTAATCCATACATTATTTATGTGGCTTTCTTATAGGAACAATGTCAAACGCCCAAGTGCCAGTTGGTGAGTCTGTGTATAAATTGTAAGACAAACGTCCCTTCATTTTCACTATCTTGTCCTCATTTCCCGCTGCAGTCGGCCATCTGGGGGATCAGCCGGTGCAGGTAGCCTGTGCTACCTGCCATCAGACAGTTCTGTCTAAGGTGGAGTACTCAGCCGGTTTACTCACTTACCTTTCCTGTGCCGGCCTTTTCTTCTGCGGGTGAGTCGGCCTCTACTCGTACAGCTCTTCCATGTACCTGCCTTTATGAGGCTGTGCAGCTCCTGATGTCCCATCTTTTCCAGATTTGTTTTGGGATGCTGTCTTATTCCATTCTGTGTGGACCGGCTCAGAAATGCAAAACACACCTGCCCCACCTGCAAGACTGAACTGGGCGTCTACAAACGCCTGTAAATCAGATTTGACCTTTTGTTGTTGCGTGGCATGGAATAAATCAATCATTTTGTCACAACAGTTTGCAAATATATTACTGTGACTCTGTCGGAATATTGAATGCTACAATCACAAACTGTGACTAAATAATTGATTTAATTCTTCTAATTCTGCATCCACATATAATGTGCACTTATTATTAATCTCAAAGGTTCAGGCTAGAAACATGATGACTGCACAACCTAATTTCAGCAACTCCATTTTGTGATGAAGTCATTCATTTCTACCATTAAAATGCTCATAAAATTAGTATAAAAGTTATAAATGAAAATATTCCAGAGTAATCACTTATTCGAGTGAGATTTCAGTTAAGCTAAAACATACATACAGTTCCGTACAGTTTCATTCAAAGCAAGCTAGATAGTTAGGCTCTCCTATAATTTCCTTTTCTTATGCGGCTGTTGGCCATGTGCCACCCTATACAAACATGTGCTGAGAAGTGATGAAGATGAGAAGGAGAGCAAAGAGGCCAGCGTCAGCGCGGATGCGGGTACCTAAAGTGGAGGAAAACACAAACTCACTGCAGAGATCGAGATCCCATGGATGAACAATGACTTAAAACTATTGCAGCTCTCACCTGCGGTTGTTACAGCCGTAGTCTTAGCCGTAGTCTTAGTTGTGGTGGCAGCAGTTTTGGTGACTGTGTTGGGGTTAACAGTGACACTTGTTCCTGAGTAGGTGGTGGCTGAGGCTATAGAGGTGGCCGAGGTCGTGCCCCCCGTAAGACCTATTGCCAGCCGGTCAAGCTGTGACTGGGGCTGCAACCTGATCCAACTCTGCACCAGCGTCTGGTTTTCATAGGACTTCAACTCGATGAGGTTGGACCCCAGGAGACCTTGAACTTCACTGACCCTCAGGCTCTGGGAGAGCAGAGAAGATGAGCGTCAGGTAGGATGAAGGTTTGGCTTAAAATAAAATAAAATAAAAAAATCCTGCTTGACACATTCATAAACACAAAAACTGACCAGAACAACATTCTCATCCAGGCTGGTGAAGGTGGACATGTCCATGTTGATGTTCGATGTCGACAGTGTCTGGATGAAGGACAAAGGAGCACCGGCTTCACGCGGCCATAAAAAAGAACAGCAAAATTAATCTCACTGAGACTTTATGATCAAATGAAGCATTCATGTGTGCATTTATGGGGTGTGTTTGCCTACGTAGATAAGACTTCAGGAGCTGGTAGGTGCTTGGAGAGATGGTGGTAGAGCGTGACTTCATGGTAAATGCTTGTTCAGCGATGGTGAAGAGTACTTTCTTCTTCTCTGTGGTGCAGTTTGATATTTCCAGGGCGTTTGCATCTCTACGGGAGACAGAAAAATACCATGAGTCCAGAACACCAATAAAAAATAAACAGCAAAATCAAGAGGAAAGAAAACGGCTCCACACCCCTGAGAGCAGCCCTGCAGCCTCACCTGATGCTCTGAGTGGAAATATTGCTTAGAATGCTGATGTCCAGGGTGCACAAGTTGGGTCCCCTGAGGCTGTTGAGCTCCGCGCTGCCCAGTTTGTTGCCGTTCACACTCAAATACTTCATAATGATGGCTCTAGCCAAGCTCTGCTCCCACTTCCCGTTCGAAGAGTCCATCAGGGCAGAGAGGGTGTCAATCTCACTGATGTTCCACATGTTGATGTCAGTGGTGGAGGCCATACGGGAGGCGGGGCCTAAGACTTTAACCTGGTTCTCAGCGATGGTGGAGTAGGCCACGTAAGCCTGAAAGGAATCGGGAAGACGAGGCGTTTTCACCCAGGACAAAGCAAATGTTTTTCTTTGGATCTGACCGATCCAGCGTCGCAGCTGGATCGTTTTCTCATGTCTGTCTCTCTGTCTCGTACCTCCCTCAGCTTGCTCAGGATGATGCTGAGGTACTCATCCTGCACCAGCTTGTCGGTGAGGGCAGCCAAGTTGTCTTTGACGGTTTGAGGACTGAGGCAGACGGTAAACTGGTTTATGTCATCATAATCGAAGGGGAACGTGGTGTCGCTGATGGTCACCTGGGTGATATTTCCAACTGTGCAATAGTTTGCTGAAACACAGTAAAGGTTCTTTATTTGTAAAATCAATTAAAACACAAATGAAAGCAGCAGGTAACAAACTCACTTGTTGACCTCTTTGTCTTCCTTTTAATGGAGTCTTTAATTGCGTTCATGAACATGTTTTCCTTCTGTTTGCTCACTCCATTATTATTCAGAACCTTCAGGAAGTAACTCACAAAACGCCGCTTGGTTTCCTAAAATCACAGAGACATTAAAAAATAAATAAAATCAGAGAAAACCAGCAGCAAGAAGCCTCCGCTTTTGTATGTTTAACTCACTTTGTCAAAGTTTCCATAGAACGTAGAGGTCAGATAGAGCGGCAGTATATCGAGATCCTTCAGAGTCTGGTCGTTCCATGTTGATGGAGCTCTAACGATGGAAAAACAAACGGATGGTCAAGTTGAAATCCAGTCCTGATGAGAGAGGAGGTAAATGCGCTGACAGGACAAACGTACCCATACTGCGTGTTTCCACTCAACAAAAGAGCTTCCATAGCAGCCACCTGATCACTGGTGAAATCTGGGCAGTTCTTGAGCTTTTCCAAGACGGACGGGTCAGAGTTGATGATGTAGGATGGATTGAGGGTGCAGCACATGTTTCCCAACACTGCCACAGTATCTTGAGTCAGATTCGTAGTGGTTATACCCTGAAAAAAGGCAATCGATCTCAATATTTTGTCAGAAAATCTATTTCTGGATGAGATAAACACTCCAGTGACAGCTGTGCAGGGACTCACCAGGCAGCTCTTGGCATTAGAGAAAAGAGCACTTTGTTTGTAGCTGAGGGAGGAGGAGAAGACGGAGAAATCTGCATCGGCCAGCTGTGTGAAATAAGCTCTGCAGAGTTTCTGTGGCACCAGGGAGTAACTGCAGACATACAGAGATACGAAAACAATAAAGATGGGTGACAGGGACATAATGAAGAGCAAATATTTCCTAGTCAAAGACCTCAGAGGGACATTTTTCAACTCACTCATAATAGAGCAGCAGGTCATGAGGATAAAGGTCAAAGCTGGTGACGTCTGATCCTTTGCTGATGTAGTTGTACATGCAGGTCAGCTGTGAAGGACAGACTCAAAGTGTCAGCTAAGTCAACTGACTAATCTGATGTTCTATTTGAGCTGAATTCCTTTTGTCACACCTGAGTCTCCACCAACGGGATCTTGTTGCTGCCTTCCCTCCGGCAGGCTTGGATCAGCTTTTTGACCTGCGACTTCGTCAATGTGCTCACGCTGAGGCACGTAAACCCTTGCAGCACGGATGATGACAGGCTGCGAGCAAACATACACACAACAAACTGTATCTTCTGGGCAAAGGCGCTAGCGGAGGATATTCAAGGTTAGCTTCTTTAAAACTCACTTATTCACACTTCCCAGTGTCGCGGTTGCATTTTCTGCTGCTATTTGACTAAAGAACAACTCAGCCTAAAACAAAAAAAACATGTCTGACTCAAGTGTGCCCACTATCGAAGCTTGTGAGTCTTTTCTGCGCCCACCGTACCTGCTGCTGTTCCCACTTTTTCTCGTTGAGTTTTTTAAATATGTCACCATTATTTGAGAAGCCCAGCAGCAGTGTGCGAGGAATCTGCGAGGCCAGCTCGTCAGGAATGTTCTCTGCGATGACGTCACTGTTGCTGTTTAATGCTACAATCTGAGGATTTAGTTAGATGTGAGGTTATTTATGGTACAATCAGAAATAGTCAGTAGCTACTATTGATGATAATCAGTCTCTGTCTCTGATGTTGGCTTTTTACAGTTCACATTTTAAACCCCACTTGTCCACAATGAATCTAATATCAAAGAAAAAAGAACCCGTCATACCTGAGTAACAAAACTGTACTGGACAATCTGTGGAGCAGTCAAAATGTTCCCTACAAAAGACGGGTTTTTGGATGCAGTAAGGAGCTCTGTCCCGCTAATACTGCTGTACATCGTTGACGGTATTCCCATGACAAGAGAGCCCAGCAACAACAAAGACGATGAGCTGTTGATCTGGAGGAGGAGAAATAAACTCAGCCCACTTGGTAGTTCAAATACAGCGAACATGAAGGAGGGCAGACAACAGATACATACCGTCATCATCCCTGATGACAGCAGCATCTGGATGATGGCGTTGGCCTGACCCTGATTCCAGCCGTTCACCTCCGCGAGAGAGCTGAGGGCTTTCAGCAGTTGCTGGGGCTGTATCATCATGAGCTGTCCTGTAGACAGACCAGTGCATTGGTTGCCGAGGGCGCCAATGGTATTGCCATCAATGCTGTCACCCAGGTTGCCCGCCAAAGCTGCTGAGATCTATAAAGAAGAGAATGAAAACTTAAGCAAAAAACCCCTGCACACTTAAAAGTAAAGACTTTTGGCAGTGTTTGTACCTGGGGGTCCAGATTTGTGCAGAGCGTGGTTAGGTTGTACAGAACTACCATGGTTTCTTGCGGAGTCAGCTGAGTGAATGCTGAACCCGGAGCCACGCATCGATACAACAGAGGAAGACTGCAGGAAACCGGAGGGAGGCAGGAGACGACCGAAAGGAGTTATTGCTTTTCCTTCCTTAACATGTTTAACAACTGCACATTTGTAATGATGTGTTGTAGCATAAAAAGTAAAAAAATCTTTGTTTGAGCTCACTATAAGGGGTTGAAGTTGCTGTCCTGCTGGTAAACCAGCTGAGTGTAGTAGTTGCTAAGGTTGAGCGGTAAGGTGGTCTGGTTGAGCAGCGCCATGTTCACCAGGTTGACTGTGAACACCTGGATGAACTGCAGACAACCGCAAAAACAAAGGCTGAAGATCGTGCGTATGTTGACTATGTCACCAAAATATGTATCCCAGATTTACCTGCACAGAACCAAATGCTTGGAAATCGTCCAGAGACAGGAACTGCAAAAAGGAGCCGATGTATTCGGCAAACCAGGCTGTGGAGTTGAGTTCTGGATCGCTGGAGTTATAACATCTCGGCATGTTGGCTGGAATGACAAAAACAAAATTCCCTTTTTTGCTGAAAGAAAGCAGAGAGGCAACCAAAACAAAGTGGGCATTGTGCTACCTGAGGTCAGGTAAGTTCTGATGGTGTTGTACACGTCTAGACTCATAAAGTCGACAGTAGTGTAGTTGTAAACTCCGAGAACAGACACACTGAAAAACATAAGGAAACCTCACATGAACTCAAAGAAACAACAACAATCTCTTAGTACCGTGGTTGTGCTACATACAGCTTTTGGAAGGCCACACATGAGGAGTTGTATGTTATTTTAGGGCTGATTAGACTCTTTGTCAGGAAGACCAAGTAGTTTTTAAGGCTTTGGTCAAACCATCTGTTGACCTCTGACCTCTTGGTGCTGCTAAGGGCCATGGGCCAGACACAAGGCAGCGTGGGCCGCCTGATTACTGCTGGGAGGGACTCCTGTGGCGAAGACACACAGAAATTATAACAGCAACTGTGTTGGGAACCCACGTCAGCACATCATTAACACAGTTGAGACGTACAGTCTCCAGGAACATCGGCGTCTCCATGTAGTTGCTGTAAATCACGCACAGCTTCGCATTGTCGTCAACAACATTGGGGCGACGGAGGAAATCGCCAAGATGCGATGGAGGCATTGAGTTCATCAGCTGGAAGGGAAACGGGCATCACATCTGATTCTTTCAATGATTCTTTAGGCTCTGTGTTTGGCTGCCAGACACAAACCTGATGCTGTCTGTTGTCGGGCATGAGCGACAGGAAGCTGGTCAGATTAGGAAACCTGAACCCCATGAATGAGTTCTCCAGGAACGTGTAGAAGCTGCGGTTGTAGTTGTCACCGTAGCACTGTAGGGGTTTCGGTCCTGTTACAGAGGAAAGGAGATGGATCCAAATACACTGTTTATCTCATCAATCTAATATTCTGTATATATGTTGTCATGCTGTCTTAAATTAGGACAGTGATTACAAATGTTTTATTGTTTTTAATGGTTCATTTTACGTGGATGCAGTTCAAAGTTCTTTACCTTTCAGCATCTGAATGATGTGATCATGAATTCCTGTCTGAGTGGTTTCACTGAGCGAGAAGATTGTTGAGTTCAAGTCTTGAACCCTGAGATTAAAGAAGAGAAGCCGTGAATGTCCGAAAACCAAACCGTGTCTTTTCCAGGATCCCTATTCACGATACACTTACCCCAGTAGCTGAATACTACAGTTTCGTCCCACCAGTATGGCAAAGAAAGGTGTAATGTGGTCAGGTGACAGGTTGAACAGCAGGGGCTGGAGCTGTTTTTGGAGCCACTGCCACACCACTGAATCGCTCACAGAGGGATCGGACAGATTCGCTTTGTCAAAAATAATCTGCAGCATGGCTGGAATCACTGCAGGATTGAGGCTGTTTTGATTTAACTGGAGGACAAAGAAAATCGGGGAAAATATTTACGTTTTATGAATACAGCTTCAGTTACATCTTAGCATCTAAAGAAGCGCAACAGAACCTATTGGATCTTATATATCATTTTAACTCACCATGATAGCAGATGAGAAGAAATCAAAGAAGGCTGGCAGTTGCTGGATTTCCACATATCCCATCACCATGTTGACCTGAGCAGCAGATCTGAGCTGGCCAGGAGTGGAAGACAGCTCTGCTAGCTGTCTGACTGTCAGATATGGCAAGGCTTCCATCTAAACATTCAACACCACAGCTGAGAATAAAAACAATCGTCTCAGATAGAATGATGAGACAACAGCCAACAGCAAGTACCACTGAAATGTTGACGTGGTACAGCTGCATATCGTGGAAGGACATGAGGGCAGAGAAGGCTCCCAGGTTCTTCTGTAGCCAGTCTCCACTGTTGCTGGACTGTGATATGCAGCCAGGGTCTACAGGAATAAAAAAATAAATAAATAAAACAGTGGATCATCTAAAATACATTAAGCCCCCAAAAAAGTTCAGGTCACGCCATTTGAATTTACATTCAATAGTAAACATAGCAAACCAATAAATTACAGTAAAAAAAATTTCAAGTAAATGTTGAAACCTACCATTGATGTTAATCCCGGTCAGGTAAACCTTAATGAAGTAGGTGTAGACAGACATCTGCCTGACAGGACTCATCTTCTCCTTCAGACTGCTGAAAATCTGCACACTGGGATCACAAATTGAACCCAGTATCAGGGGATTACCGACAGGGTGACAAATCAAAAATCATCTTTTAGGACTGATCGAGCTCACATGTCCTGATAGGCGCTGCAGTTCAAACCCTTTGTGGTCAGACATGAGAGGAAGTTGGAGGAAACAAACGGCAGGAGCGGACTCAGCCGCTGCCTGAACCACAGCTTGATGAAGTCAGGATTATTGAAGTTGATGGAGTTGAACATGTCCAGTCGGACTTCTCTTATCGAGTCCAAAATCATTGTCAATGCAGGATTTCTAGGGTCCAGAGTCTGCGAGGGAAAAGTGTTAGCGTCTACAGACTAGGAAACACGTGACGGCATCCCTGCTTCATACCTTGTTGGCCAACAGATCCAGAGCTTCATCCAGAACATTAGAGGCTTTGGAGAGGAGAAGCTTCCAGACAGATGTTGAGCTGCTGGAGTTCCAGGTGCGATTACAGGCCAACAACTCTGCCAGCTTCTCCGCTTTCAGCGCTGACAGCTTTGTGGTGGAAAAGCAGAGTGACAACAGGTGAGTAAAGGAGGAGAAAATCCACTGGGATTTTATCAAGACAGTTGTGAGGATGCTCTAGTGTCTCACCGAGGCACAGGCAAACTCTCCAACAGAGTAGTCACAGAAACCTCTGCTCATCTGGCCACTGTCGAGGAGCAGCTGCACGGCTGTGCTGTTAGAGTTCAAAATCAACGCTCATCGTTACAACACGACAACACGAAAATGTTGGCAGACGCTGAAGGTGAGATTGTGATTTAACCCTCCCACCTGTTTACTCCTACGCAAATGTTCGTTTCTGTGGAAAACAGTGGAAAAATAACAAATTATTATCCACAAATTGACTCAATTAAAGCCACCTTGCTGAAGTGTTAAACCACTCACCATTTGTGATGGTCACATTGCACTTGGGGAAAGAAAGAAATTTCAAAGATGAGCAGAAAAATGTCATATAATGACTCAAAAATTAGAATCACAACCAACCAAAAAGAAGGAAAATTATGTGTAATTACCTGTCCGCTGTATATGACACAACCTACGTGACAAAGGATTTGTGTTAGAGCTCAGAAAACCCTCTGATGCTCCAGCTCACACTGAACTACACACAGATGACTGAAAACTAAATTTCCATCATGTGTTAACAGCATTTGACAGACAAAGCTTCCCACCTGCAGGTATGTGTCTGGACAGAGCCGTCTTGGTGGACATGATCTCTGCTGCCACATCCAGAGGAACTGTATCCAGGGCCAGGTCCAGTCTGTTGAACCTAAAACAGCAGCAGATTGGGGAGGTTTACTGTTTCAGTACATATAAACTGTGCGGCATAATAAAAGAAACAAAAGATAGATTTGAACTCACAGCGTTTTGTATGATGAACAGGCAAGGCTTCCCTGCAAACACACACAACCAGCATCATTAGCTTCAAGCTGAGCGGTGGTCATTATGTGGTTCATGTCTCTGTTTTCACCATTTGGAGGAACATGACCAGGTCGGACAGGAACTGTGTGAATTTGGTCTTGTCGGGAGATTGAGGCAGGTAATTGAAAATCATGGTGATGATGGCGTCTTTATCTTGAAGCGTGACGTCACTCAGCACCAGCAACTCGGCGTTCTGTGTCGGGGTCAGCAGCTGTAGGACCTCAAGCTTTGTGGAAGAAATGGAAGGAGATCACAGGTGATTAACGTGACCTGGTGACACCAGTGTTGGGCCAATAATTAGAGGAAATTCAGTCTTACAGGATTGAAACCTGGGTTGAGCAGAAATATCCTTTTCACAGTCAAAAACTGTGAAAATGGACCCCCCAGATTCTTCATCAGCCAGTCTGCGCTGTTGTTGAAGATGGACACACACCTTGGACCTTGATGAGGCAACACCAATGAGGAGACATTTATAATCTCTTTACACTTAATAAATGTTTATAAATTTGAAAATAATCACCTGAGTGTGTCAGGAAAGGTATGATGAAGTCTTTCAGTACAAGTTCCTGTTGTTTCAAGGTCATTTTGTCAAAGTGGTGGGAAAATACCTGCAGTCTGACAGTGACGTAAACATAGCAACAGTCATTATATGTGACAGAATCTGTAGTGTGAGTAAGGCTCTGCTGGCTTACATCTGCTGGTATGATTGACAGCTTAGGTTCCTGAGGCCCAGGCAGGTCAGGAACTGAGGCGACACAGCCGGCAGGAGCCTGCTCAGGCGGCTGGAGAACCATCTTGTGATGACACTCTGGTTCCCGAGCTGCTCATCAGTCAGCAGGTTGAGTCTCAGCTCTCTGATCACGTCCAGAACTTCAGTTGCCGACGGAACAACTGTGCTCATTGGCTGTTGGTGAAATCAGATGGACGTATCAAGATAGAAAAAGTTCAACTGGGCATTTCGGAGGGGTGAAATGAGACTGACCATGTTGGCTAAGATGTCTAGAGCCGGGTCCAAAGCCATGGTGGACTTGCTCAGTAACATTTTCCAGATCATCCTGGAATCGCTGCTGTTACCAGGCAGATTACACTTCAGGAGTGATGCCAACTGGTGGGCTGTGAAGTTCTCCTGTTGGTGAGGGACCATAACCCAAGAATGGCATAACATGAGGCATTCGGACTGTTGGTAGACTTTCATTCCTACAGTTCTGACACTGAGCTGTGGTGAAAACGACATTAAAACTCACCTGTGTACAAGCATACGTCTCCAAAGTGAAATTACAGGGAACATCCATGGACATATTCAGGTGAGACTGCATTTCAGAGCTGTGGACAGATTTCAAACCAGTCAGTTTGACTGAATTTTTAGTTTTCACTGATTAAAAAGTTGGGAAAACAAATAGATACCCATCAATAGCACTGCAGATTCTAGAAGCTGTGGAGAACAGGAAGAATCTACTTTAACAGAAATGGCTCTAAGTATGAATCTACACTAAGATCTGAAAGAGAACTCACCATTGTACTGGGTCACTAGGCACTGTAAGGAGAAAAGTACAGCATTTTAGGGATCATTCCACTTTTTCTAAGTGATGCTGATGGTTGTCACCTATGGTGTTAATGACTAAAAAGCTTACTGTGATGTTGGCTGGCAGACACTCTGTCATGAGAAAAAAAAAAAAAAAAAAAAAAATATTCATTACACACTTAAATAAAGCAACACAAAATATACAGAAGGAGAAAGAGACTGACCATCAGGTGCGATGTTTATCAGCTCATTAATGCCAGCCCAGAGGAGAGATTCCAGGCGTGGTGGCAGAGACGGTACAGCTTTGTACAGTCTCTCAAAACTGTCAAAGAAAGGTAAAGGAAAAAATATATATATATATATATATATATATATATATATTAGGCTGATTTACAGCCCAAATAAAATGATATAACGTTTGGTTTTATGAGACTCACATCTGTGTGTAGACGCTGCAGGGTGGATCAACCTGATAACGTGGAATATTCAACATTTAACCATTGAGGTCAAACCCAAATACTGTCGGGAGTCTAAGTTTCTGAAGCTGTTACCTCTCTGGTGAGCCAAACCAGTGAAAATAGGACCTCTGAAAACCTCCTGTCTTCAGGGGATTCCAACAGGAAGTCGAATACGCGGTCGATAATAACGTCCTTCTCAGGTGGAGTAGGAAGAGGTAACAGCAGCAACTCTGCCGTCTGATTGGGAGACAGGAGATGAAGAACCTCCAGCTGCACACAACACAGAAGGAAAGAAAATAAAAAATGCAGTGCAGGAAAGGTTGAATTTATTATTTAAATTGTGGATTCATTCAGACTTTATTGAGCATTTTAGATTTACCCCTGAGAACTTTGGATTGAGCCTATAAAAGTCAGTGAGTGAAGCAAGTCTGGAGAAGAAACCAAAGTTGTTCAGCAACCAATCTGCACTGTTGTTGGCTGAAGATACACACTGGGGATCTGAAACACAAGTTTAATTTTATTTGTGGACAATGTATATCTCAAGACAAAACAAGGAAATCCAATCATGCAGCTAAGGTTTGCAGTTTACCCACCAGAGCAGTTGCAATTCCATAAATGCTGATAGATGAAATATTTGTAGATGTTATGGCTATACATTGGATCACTGCTCATAACAGACATGTGGTGGCCAAGGGCTCCCACTCTGCATGCACAAACCAAAAGGCATGAAACTGAGATATTTAACAACCATTATAGACTGCATTTACACATGCTGCTCATGCATGTGGACTCACATGGTGTGAAAAACTGGGCAGGTAAAATTCTTGGTGCTGAGGCAGGACAGGATGTTGATGGGTATGTCAGGCAGGAGGGGCAACAGTTTAACCTTAAACCAGAGTGCGATAAAGCTCGGGTCGTTTAGGTGTTCCTGAGGCAAAGTTGGAGGCTCCTCCCCTGTAAAAATCTGCCGAAACTCTGAAGCCACCTCACTGAAGTTCTACAGGAGAACAAAGTATTATTATCTTTAAAGCCAGCAGGTGGACAAGCACACAAGCATCCCGGATGTTTTGTCACAAACACAAGTGGCTTTTTTTTTTTTTTAATGGTGAGCTCACCGCTTTGGCCAACTCTATGACCAGTGAATTCAAACGTCCAGTGAGCTCATGTACCAGCCTCATGATGGTGTGCTCAGTCATGGGCAGGTCAGTGCGAGCAGCGCAGTGCAGAACATTGGCTACATTTGCCACTGCGTCAGTCAGCTGCAGACAGCAAATTAAACGTCACTGTATGTTATAAAAATCAAACCTATTGATATGAATAAATAAATCAACAAAGCCTCACCCCACACGGAGCCTCGTCAAGTGTGACGCTACAGACGTCCTGGATTCCGGAAGTTTGGTTTTCCTCATTAGGGTCCATACCATTTTCAAGATAACTGTACCGGAAAAAAAAAACATATTTGTATTACCATCATATTTTATATGTCATTATAAACATGCATAAAGCTAGAATAATCTATTTCAAAAGGCGTTTGGCTTGCTAGTTTTTAACTCGATAATAAAACGAATGGCATCCCTTTTTTAAGCTAATGGTAGCTTAGCATTGCTTATAATAGGTAACTTTACAACATTTGTATCTATTAAAATAGATGAAGTTGCATTCTTTTTAAATTTTATCACTTAGACGATTATTAGGGGTCTAAGTTTCAAAGTCTTTTTAGCTACAGTAAAGCGAAAATCAAAATGGTCTACTTTCGACCCAAGCTAACTGCTAACTAGCCTCTTACAAGTTACATGAACAAATAAAAATACTGTGTATTATCACACGTGTGTACGTACAACACTTGGTGAAAAGCCAGTTTGATGTTTTCGTGCATCACATCTTCTGCGTTCGGTAAGAACCTCCTGAGCAGCGGTATGACCACCTGCCGATACCAGTCCTCCACGTCCGTCACGTCGAACGTCGGCACCTGCGGGACCACAGACTCGTTCATCGGCCGGTACATGTCCGCCAGCTCAGACAGGGTCCAGCTGAGGAGAAACTGGGTGAAAACGGTGCTCTTGATCTCGGACACATTCCTCTGGAAAAAGACAACCCATTTCGTGTTATTTCGGATCAAGAGTTCGGGGTAATGCGGGACTATGCGTGTGAAAGGTCATACATCACGTGTCAGGGTCACAAATTCATGAACGAAGCTTCTGATGGGTTTAAAAGCTGTCATGAATCCATTTACAACCTGTTAAAGGAACAAAATAAGTAAAATCAAATTAGAATGTTCCTTATTTCTGCTTGAAGGAGCATCTGGCAATTCTTACAGTTTTTGAAAAGGCAGAATTAACTTCTTGTTTAAAGGATTCAACCTGAAATGTTCTGTCTTGAGACTAATCTCCTCACTTCCTGGAGTAATTTAATTTTAAATCCTAAGTGATCTCTATACCTCTTTGACCCTGAGGCCACTCTGTGGAGACGATGGTAGATACGGGTCCTGTGTCGTTGGAGGATAATGGGTCGTGGGGTACAGAGGAGTTGTCCAGTTCTGGCTCCCTCCAGGCAAGGCAGTGGGTTTCAGACTGGAGCCCCCCGTTAACAGATTGTGGAATATAAACGTCAGGGTGGCGTTGTCCAAACTGGCAACCTCAGGCCTCATCAGCAGCTCGGCCTTTTGCACCGGTGACAATAAGTGGAGAACCTCCAGCTGGGAGCAGGAAATGTAAAGGTTAGAAATGAGCACTAACATTTTAATAAAACAACTTTCGGAATTCACCCCGCTGAAAGCCATGTTGAGCGTTGAAAAGTCCTGCAGTCGCCCCATGGCCTTGAACGCGCCAAAGTTCTTCATCAGCCAGTCTTCACTGGTCTCGTTCCTCCTCACACAACCTGTTGAAAGACTTGAAGCTGAATTATTGTTTGTCTTGCTATTTATTTTGGTGCAGAAATGTCAAACACACTGACGCAATCATCGGTGGAAAGACTTTGCCTTCTATACAACATATTTCAGCTATCACTTTACTAGCCGTTTACCATCTATTCTGTCTCCGGACAGAAAAGGGTACATGAAGAATGTGTAGATCCACTGCTGTCTGACTGGATTCATCTCAGAAAAATGGTGGCTCAGCTCCTTCACCCTGCAAGAGGAGACACGGGGGTGAGAGGGGACAGTAGGCGTCAACAGGGGCTTCTTGGGCTTGGACATACATAGTCTGGTAGGTGGAGCAGCTGAAGTTCTTGGTGCTGAGGCAGGACAGGAAGTGCTTGGTGATGGAGTGCAGCAGCGGCTTAAGCTTGACCTCCATCCACATTTGGACCATGGCTTCATTTTGATAAGGATCCACTCTGGGGTTGAGATTCAGCGCCCCCTGCAGGCTGAGAATCGGGACACCCTTCTTGCTGGATTTCTGTAATGAGATAAAATCCGTCGATGATGAAGGTGCAGAAAAACTGAAAAGGTCTTCATGAAACAACTGCTCATTTGACGTAATTTAAATATGATGAAGAGGGACCGCTCCGACTGGTAAGGCTATAACTTTTCAGAGCATGCCTTCCATTGTCTGTTATTCACACCCTAATTCCAGTACCATAAAGGTGTAGACATTCATTGTTGCTTCAAGTATTTGCTTCAGCCTGTGAATGTCATCTCTGCCCGTATCTGTCGACGGCAGGCCCACGCACTGCAGGAAGCTCAAAGTCGGGTCCGGCACCTTGAAGCAAAAACAAAGAAAAGAGGAGAAAAAAGAATTTGAATTGCGATCCATCTGTGCTGATTTAATATGATAACTTAGCAAATATAAGATGATGCCACAAATTGATGTGGTTTAGTTTGAATGTTGTTAGTGGACATTTGTCCCTCACCTGACCACACGTTGCTGCAGGACCGCAGGTCGCATTTCTGGCACATTCCATCAGTGATTATTTGAAGGACAAAGACAACATAGAGAACATAGTTTATCACTGTTGCACCAGTCAGTGGAAAACTACACACGAGCTCTGCTGGATCAGTGAGAAATTTGTTTGTTTTTGTTTTTTTCATTAAACTTACATCTGTGCACCCGATGAAGCTGAAAAAGGACAAGGATGGGAGGAAATTAATTAGTCAAATATGCAAACCTAAAATTATGAATATAGTTCATTTTGCACACACAAAAGCATCATTTACTTTAAAAAAAAGTTGTAAAGTCCAGAAACATTGGGGATTAAACAGTGTTAAGTGTCCAACAGGATCGTGTTGTTCAGTGCTGTGAACGATGACGTGATTCACCACACGTCAACAAATGTTGCCGTCGGTGGGTTAGCTGTTGTTTGTTTTAGGTTTATGCGTCTGATTATCATCCATCAGTGCAGAGAACAACAGAGCAGATGGTTTTCACCACTATTTAACTTCACATTAGCTTGTTTGTCTGGCAAATGTTTGCACTGACTTTTTGATCCCTGTTTGGAGACTAGAGGAGCTTAGCTGGACTTGCAAAATACCTGCTTTCATTTTAACATTAACCGTTATTTCTGTGGTTAAACTTCAGGTTCTCTGGACACCAGTATGGAGTTTCACTCGTTACTGGGATAAATGTTCAGCGCTTACCGAAGCAGCTCCATGCCAAGTACACCAGAAGAAACAGGTTGCGTGATCTCATGATGTGACAGGTCTCATAGGATGAAGGGGATTCTGTGGTGAAACTCACTGGGGAGGGAATGACAAACCACAGCAGAGAGAGAGCAGCTGTGATTCATGTGTTTTTGTGAGAAGAAAAAAATAATAATTATAATTCATTTATCTTTTCTTCACTTTTCAGTCTGAAATCAGTGCTTTTCAAAGACCTTACAAAGGTGACGTTTTTCAACCAGCTTTTAATGTCATTATTGTGGCTGTCATAGACAAATAGATAAAAGTCAAGGTGTGGTTAAAGTCTGAGATCAAGTGATCTTTACTAGTACAAAGATGCCTCAATGGCTGCATGAGTGAAAAGAATGCTGAAATTCAACACCATTCAACCCCATCCATCCATCCATTTTCTGTATCTGCTTTATCGACACATAGGTCGCAGGGGTCTGCTGGAGTCTATCCCAGCTGTCAAGTGGCGAGAGGCAGGGGACACCCTGGATAGGTCGCCAGCCTATCGCAGGCCACTATTCAACTCCTCACAGTAAAAACATAAACATATGAACCAGCTTGAACATACTGCTGAAAATAAAATGTTGCTGGAACGATGTATCTGATATGAGTTGTGACAGACAAAAAAATAAATAAAAATCCAGATGCCCTCTAGTGGTCGGTGGCATTACAGGTCACAAATCCCTCCCATTCAATCATGTCTGTCAAGCAGGTTGTGGATTTCCGTCACTTAAAAGTCCTCAAAGGTCCTCTGGACTGTGGAAGTCCTGCTCATTCTGCAAAACATAAATTACCTTACATGATAGAAACCGTGGTGCTTCTCAGAACTGATTTAAATGCTGCAAACAGCCAGTGTGCTTTCATAGGAACTAAAAAAACACGAAGGAACATTTAGTTTTGTTGTCACTGATTTTTACTTTTTCTAATACTGATTCTAAACCGATAAAACTAAAATCTCCCTGCACCAGGCAGCCTGAACCTAGAGCTCCTATCTGCAAAACGATCCACGAAAAGTGGGTGAAAATTCCTAGACTAATACCCGATCACTGTTATTAACACATAATATTATAATATAATACATTATGTATCCCAAACAAAAAAAATCTGACTAAAAACTGAATTTTTCAGATAAAATGTTGACTATCTCAATACTTTCAGAAAACAACATTTTTCCAAAGACAGAATCAGAAGCATTAGATCAAGTCTTGAGATCGCCTCAGAAATCCATGCAACTATTCTTCCCAATTTAAGGTTGATTTAGTGAAATCCATGTAAAAAATGTTTTGTATTAAAAAAGAAAGTCAAACTTCCGCTCAAAATGCTTTTTGAAGCAGGTTAACAGAAATCAAAAAGACTAACTCAAGGTTGAATGAGCTCTAACCCTGTTAATGAGGCATGGTTACTATTCCCAGAGCTTTCATCTCTAAGCAGCATGTTGGTGCCTGAGATATCTTAGTGACAAAACAGAAACAGTGTCATCCTGATATTTGATGATACCTGATATTTTCTCTGAATTTTTCAATGATCACTTATATTTTATGCTACATTGCTCTTTACACGGTCAATTTCAACAGGACGCACGAGCTGTTGAGACTTAAAAAAGCTGCGGCAGATTAAAAAAATGGTAAATAAAGTTACAGCACTCACCAAATCTTTTTATTGCAGTTGTGTTAAAGTCCCAGTTTGTTTCTGTTTCCTGACACCTGAGTCACAGGTGCACTAGTAAGGGTGTGTTATGAAAAACACAGGTGATGAGGACTGACTCCTCCTGGGACACAGAAGGGGTGGGATTTAGTTTTTTTGTTTTAAGTGCACAATAAAAAGTCTTTCAATGTGAATGATACAGCAGAAGGAAAAGCACAGTAACAGAACCTACAGAACCTTTCCACCACCTCTAATACAGTTTTATCACTGTATGACTCCAGAGTTATAAACACCACAGAAAGATGTGACCAGTTTAAAGCTGATATGTCCCATAACTGACCATTGTCATTTGAATTGGGTTACTAAAATAAGAAAAAAGCAAATAATGAGCAATAACTCATGATAAAATCATAATTGAATGTGTCCCTCTCTCGCACATACATACACAAAGGCATGCAAGCGTAAGCCTATCATACCCACTTGCAGAATCGAGTGAAACCGGTTTGTGAGGTTTTACTGAATTCACTATTAATAGAAATTCTATATAGTTGTGTTTCACTGTTTACGCTTATATTTCGACTGCACACGCAAGTAATAATGAACTGAGTGTAGCAGTTTAGCATGTATCATTGTGGTGTATCATAATTTATAATTTATAATTCCTATAGATACTTAGTATCTTAGTATAGATACTTATTAAAATTTACATTACATTGCATCTTTTAAAAAATGTTAAAAATTACGCTACCAACTCATTTGATCTATTGTATTTATTGTAACTTTTCAACATTTTCCATTTAATAGATGCTTTTTAATGGAGAAAGCCACTGACTGGAAATACTGGTGAAAGTGACAGGTTCCACCACTTGGTGGCAGTATATATGACGACGACATTTCGACGTTTCGCCGAAGAAGAATATTACCGAATACTATGAAACAAATGTCACCTCACTTCTTACACTCACGCGTTGTGCAGGAGTGATCAAAATATCGACATTCTTAATAGTATTTTGTTTTTGTTTATAGAAATGGAAATTATATGACCGTTGTATATCCTGAAGGGTGACTGTTTGCTGTTAAGCTCATCACCGGAAGCTTCCGAATATGCTGTTTCCTCAGAGGTGTTTTCAGCGTCTGACATCTGTCAGAAACAGACATGCTGTTGTTAAAAGGTGCTGCTCTACGGTTCAAGGGGATGTAAGGGTCAGGTTTGCACCCAGTCCGACAGGTAAGGTCATTACACAGCTGTAATGTGCGGTTATTTAAAGGGGTGTAGGGTTGCTGTCAGGATTGTTACCTCTAAACTATCAAATTACAATTATTTTGACTTTCTCGTGCACGTTTCCAGCTCAGGTTTATTTCCTTTCCTCAATGTTAATCCCAAAACAGGTTACACGCTTTTTTTCTAGTTGATTGAGTTTGAAGATTGTTGCATCACTGTCGCATCATTTTCAAGTCCTTTAAAACAATTTGGGTTTCTCTGAAAGGATAACCTGGTATATTTTGTGTTGCAGGTTTCTTACATCTTGGAGGCCTTCGAACTGCTCTCTACAATTACATCTTTGCAAAAAAGTATGGAGGCTCATTTGTGCTGCGACTGGAGGACACAGATCAGAGCAGACTGGTGCCTGGAGCTGCAGAGTCTATCGAGGACATGCTGGAGTGGGCTGGTAAGAAACACTATCTTTCTTTAGAAATTACATTAAGCTCAAGGAGCAGTATCAATATTATCTTGAAGCAAAATGGCTGATAGAAATCTTCAGATGATGTAAATGTTTAGAAAACTCCAAAAGTCTTTTGATTCATTTGCAGGTGTACCTCCAGATGAAGGTCCTCGTCGAGGCGGTTTATTTGGTCCTTATTTGCAGTCTCAGAGGTTAGACCTCTACACACAGACTGCCCAGCAGCTTGTCGAGAGCGGGCACGCTTACTACTGTTTCTGCAGCTCTCAGAGACTCGAGCTGCTTAAAAAAGAGGCCTTGAGAAGTGGACAGACACCAAGGTGACCCCATATCCATTCACCGTTTGTAGTTTTCAATGATGCATCGACTTTAGGGGATTTTGTTGAAAGATTATTTTTACTGAAAGCTTTAACTGTTGTTTCACAGGTATGATAATAGGTGCCGTCACCTCCAGCTCAAACAGGTCCAGGACAAACTGGCTCAGGGAATCCCACATGTGATCAGGTTTCGTCTGGAAACAGGTGTTGAACCATTCCAGGACATGATCTTCGGTTGGACTCGTCACGATGTGGCTCAGGTCAGAGCTGGACCGATGTCACGCTGCATATACAGTATGTCTTGATTTGGTTTAGTAACTTTAAATAAGCTTTATCCTATCTTTTTAGGTGGAAGGTGACCCTGTGGTGATAAAAGCTGATGGATATCCCACCTATCATCTTGCTAACATAGTAGATGACCATTATATGAAGATTAGTCATGTGCTGCGGGGGTCAGAGTGGCTCATCTCTACCTCCAAACACCTCCTCATGTATCGTGCTCTTGGATGGCAGTCTCCCACCTTTGGACATCTGCCGCTTCTGATGAACAAAGACGGCACCAAACTTTCCAAACGGCAGGGAGACATATTCATTCAAAGCTTCCAGAGAGATGGAGTCCTGCCCGAGGCCTTGTTGGACATCACAACCAACTGTGGATCTGGGTTTAGCAGTGAGTGAAGACGGCCTTAACAGAGAGAGAAAGAAAAAGAAAACTATTATTTCATTTGGACTATCTTTTTTTAAAAACTAGGACTTGCGAGATGTCTTATGAGACGTGACGAGAGTATATGTTTTTCATGTTTTCTAGCCAACCGAATGGGGCGGAGGATAGATGACCTGATCTCTGAATTTAGTCCTTCAAAGATCACAACACATTCTGCTCTGTTAGATCTGGAAAAGCTGCCGGAGTTTAACAAGTAAGTCAACATTCCTTTGGATCTGCAACTGTCTCTCTTGTACTTTACTACAAAAGCTTGTCTGACGGGGGAAAAAAAAAAAAAGTCACTCTGCTGCCCCCTACTGCCTACAGCGTGTCAGTATTAGAAATAGCATTTTTATGCTGCTGTCTTGTCATGAGAATCAGAGCACGATTTTCCTCACATTGCCTACTTTCTGTGGCAGAATTCACCTGCAACACCGTGTTGAACATGAGGAGCAGTGCCAGTCACTGATCAGAGATCTGCAGGGACAGATCCAGCAGACTTTTACCACAGACATCCAGGACGGTGAAGTCCTGCAGGAGCATTACATCAAACGGGTGCTACAGCTGCGTAAGGTAACCATAACCCTTTTTATAATGGATTCTGCTCCACATCTCTCTAGTAACAAAACAATCCTCACACAGGGTCACATATCTTCCCTCAAGGAGCTCCTAACTCCAGTTTACTCATACCTGTGGGTGCGTCCTTCCTTCTCCAGCCAGCAGGTGGCAGCACTCACGTCAGAGGCCCAACACATTGGTTCATTAGTATTAAAGTATGTTATCTGAAGGGATTGTGTTTTATACTTCTGTAAAGTACATTTTAAACAAGATGCTGATTATTCTTGAATATTTACAGGTTAATATCTGAGAGGGGGGAGGAGCTGGCCTTGGATCAGCTCAGTAAAGATTTGAAGACTTTGGCGAAGCAGACTAAAGCAACCAAGAACAGAGAAGTGATGAAGCTGTTACGCCTGGCTCTCAGTGGTCTGCAGGTACCTGTTGACACAGACACAGACATGTTAAACTGACCTTACAGCTTAAACCACAGCGTCGCCTTCAGCTGAGTCAAACCACAGTTTGGTGACTCATGAATTTTACAAAACAAACACTACGCTACCAACCTACGCTACTTGTTTTCCTGAAGTATTTATATCCTCTGTTGTTGTTTCATTTCTGCTACTTTAATGATAAAGCTAAACTCTTAAAAAAAAAAAAAAGCATGACCTCGGAAATCTTCTTCTGAGTCATTCCTCAAATGACTTCCTCCTGGAAGTGGGTGATGATTGTTTTTTTCCTCCCCTGATCAGCTGTTTTCTGACCTGCAGCAAGGACCGAGTGTAGCTGAGATGATGGTGTGTTTGGGCCCTGCGGAGATCAACCATCGCTTCCAGAAGCTTCTGCAGGTCTGCGAGTCCAGTTAGTCGGGGCATCAGCAGGCTGATGGAGACCTTGAAAAGCTACATGTGAAGAACTCTATAATTATTTTATTAAACAGACTAAAACTCTCTGACACTCTTCTGAACTCTCTGACACAGGATCAGGACGGGAAAGTACTTTAATATTTTTTATGCAAATAGTTTTGTTTTTTTCCATGAACTGTCTCTCTTTTTTTTCTTAAATGAACTGTAACAGTCAGGTGGGCTGTAGATTGGAAGGCGATTAAAAAGATAAAAACAAAATAAAACAACTGTTTCACTGCTTATTTTAACAAAATAAGTCCACGGTTTTTTTGGTATGAGTCATTTAGATGAGATGATCATAGATTTATAACTGCTTGATGTAATTTTTGATCACTGACCATCACTATCATGTATGGCTCTGAATGAACACCACCGTCAACATGTCAGTGAACGCATCACACTGAGCTATTCACTGACTTGCTTGAATTTTAATTACCCGTCATTAAACTACCATGTTTTCCGGCTTCTCTCCACTGGTGGTGGTGGTGGTGGTGGTGAGGGAGGCCTGTATAAACTGGTTACTGGGTCAGGAGTGGGACTGGCGGGGCGTGAGCGTCACGTGTCGACACGCGCTGACGGCAGTTTGACACCTTCGCTTCCCCGCGGAGACTCGCGCGCCCTCGGCTGAAGATCGACTCCGACCGAGAGCTCCATGGCGACGGACAGCCAGCAGACTCTGGAGTCGTTGCTCTGTAAGTCAAACGCGACTTATTATTCCATTGTATTCTATCAGTTTGTTGCGTTTTTATATCTCCGACATAACGTTAGCTAATCTACCTTTTTATCCCACGATGTCACCGTTTTCTGTCCTGTGTGGTAAGTTTTTTTTCTACTTAGATGTAATATTTTCCTGCTAGATATTTTTTTATTTATTTTGTTTAACGTTGTAGTTAGAAGAAAAACTTTGTCTCGGTGCCGAAAGTTATCATCAACAGGAAGTTGGTTGGACCACGCGCGTCCCCGATCGGGCGTTCGAGCTTTCCGGGCGTGTGTGCGCACCGGCTGCTTATTTCTGATTTATTTCAAAATTTCCCCTCAAACGATCAGTATAATAAGCAATCGAGCAGATATGTGACCATGAACAAGTTATTCAGAAGTTATTTAATCCGTACTTGGACGTTAAAGTGGAGTATTTAGCACCTAAATCGACATGTGCACGTTTAAAGCGGTAGAAAACGAAGACAAACCTCCAAACTTTCAATGTACTAAAATTCTTCTAATCCATCACTATCTCAGAAAGATAATTGCATTCCAGCCACCCAGAAAGTGCTGCTAACTAAGAAAAGAGATGTGTATTACTTTATTATTGCACTGCTTTATCAGATGTAGCAGCCAGACAGAATCTGTTGGTTTTAGACTGGCAGTAATTTAAGACTAGCAGCTTGAAGAAACAATTTTAGGGACTGAATAATCATTTTGGGGTGTTTATCATATTTACAGTCAGCTCTTCTATTTAAAACGTGCTTTGGATCAAATGCTTTCATAGGGAAATATTTTCTGAGGTGGTGCGTTTGTTTTCACTTCCTCATTAAATTGTATAACAGTTGAAATGCACCAATAGTGTAAATTCGAGCTTAGTAAGACACTTTTAGATTTTTAATGTTGCTATGCTGCTGCTGCAGGCCAGATTACCAACCCAGCCAATCAGGAGGAGAGATGGGACTGCATCCAGAGCTTCTACCAGCTCGTCAATCAAAACACTGGCGGGTAAATTTTGTTTTGGGGTTATTCATCAGGGTTCAAGTCTGAGCTGAAGACTCCTGCCTTCAGTAACCACTAACTTTAACACAACTCTGACATTTAAGAAAGAGTTGCTACACATCTACGCTGCGGTCACGGCTGCTCTTACACCATCCTACCAGAGTTCAAAGGAAATGTTAACGTGTAAAAGTGCAGCGCGAATGTGAAACCAGAGCTGTTGTGGCTTTGAGCCATGAAGCAGGGGGATGTCTGAGCACTCGCTGTCTGACAGTCTTAACCCGTATTTCTGCTTCCAGTCCTCAGGCTGCTATACATCTGCTTTCAAATAAGATCCAGTCGCCGCAGGAGAAGGAGGCTCTGCAGGCTCTTACTGTACGTAACGGGGCTCCCCATTTACTCACATTTTAAATTTTATCTGTTTGAAATCAGTTGACCTGTGCAGGGTTTGAGGAAATAACTGTCAACTACCTTTTTAATATTTGTTATAATTCAATGCAATTTCTCTTCCTGTCCTTTTTAATTGTATTGGTTTTGGGCACAAACGTTCACAAAAGGCGGGTTTTCGGTCGTCACGTGTGTCTAAATGGGCACGGCGGGGTCCAGCATGATCCCCTTGAGCTGGTCTCGTGTCGCCAGGGTTTGCTTTGATGGCAGCAAGTGTTGAGGCAGTAAGTTAGCTTTGTCTGAACGTGGAGGAGGGGGCATTGTTTGAAAATCTGTGACTAACTCTCCTCACATGGCCGGAGTGAGGCGATGACTTGAATCACCGTTTGAATCTGCTGTGACGCCACGTGTTTGTCGTTAGATGCGTTTCCGCTGCAGAAGCTCCTGGGAAATACTGCGGCAGGAACCGTTCCTCTCGCTTGGCCCTCTCCATGGTCGTGTCCCCACCAAAACTCATACCCGTCATTTTTAAAACTCTGCCACAGCAGCGGTGTGTTTTGCAAAGTAACGGCTGCAAGCCAGGCTGGTCCAAGCCTGGTCCAACAACGAGGTAAACGGCCCTTTGGGGGAGGTTCCTGCAGTGGAGACGTGCACCAACGATCCTGGCCCCGTATAATCACCCCAAACGTCCCGCAGGAGAAACCTGCCTATTCCTCCCTGTGTTAAAGCCGCCGCGTTTCCTCCTTTAAATGATGTATAAGCTCGTGCCGAAAGCACGCGCTTCCTCGGCCTCATCATGTGACGCCTTTGGTTACCCAGAAACGTGCAGTAACGGATGCACTGTGTTGCCTCTGACTTTTCATAGAATCCCAAACTGCTGCTTTCAGTTTCATTTCTTGAAAGTGGAAACAGCAGTGATGGACTGTGATTTTGGTGCTTTCCAGCTTCTGGAGGCATGTATGAACAACTGCGGGAAGAGGTTCCAGAGTGAGGTGGCCAAGTTTCGATTTCTCAATGAGCTCATTAAAGTATTATCACCCAAGGTAAGGGACTTCTTCACTTATCAGAAGACTCATTTAACTTGATTTTCAACAGCGAGTATAAATCACAGCAGTCATTGAGATACTCAGCAGATCTAACTCTGAAATGTGCAATTATCCGAGCGGTGGCGCTCACGCGGTCGGTCTTTCTGAACAGTACTTTGGCGCGTGGACGCCACAGACGGTCAAAGACAGGGTGACAGAGGTCCTCTACGGCTGGACCCTGTGGCTTAAAGACCAACCCAAGATAAAGGAAGCTTACAGCATGCTCAAGAAACAAGGTGTGCGTCTCTTGTGACTGTTTTTGGTGTAGAGAGTCTAAAAAATGGTATTTCAAGCGTGTCTGGGCTAATGTCTGCAACAACTCACGTGTCTTCTGATTTTGTCTTTCAGGCATTGTGGAGAAAGACCCCAAACTGCCTGACAGAATAATTATGCCACCGCCACCACAACGCACCACACAGTCTGTCTTTGACCAGGAGGACAAGGCCTCAGTGCGTGTGTGTGTGTGTATGTTTATATTAATATTTCACCCTGCTAAAATGCGTTTGTGTGTTTTAGCTTTTAGCCAGATTATTAAAAAGTAATCGTCCCGAAGACCTGGAAACAGCCAACAGACTCATTAAAAGCACCATTAAAGAGGTGAGAAGCTCCACTGGTGATGCGCCACCTTTGCAAAGCTGCACCTGAAGCTTTTACATGCAGATTGTCAATCTCTTTGTGTGATTATGCATTTTAGGAGCAGGAGAGAGCTGAGAAAGTGTCAAAGCGGGAATCTACCTTGAATGAGGTGGAGAGAAACACCAGCGAGCTCAGAGAACTGCTGGACCAGCAGAAAATCAATGGAACCCTGTCAGAGATGAGTGATGATGTGAAGGTTTGTGCTTCATCGCAGAAAAAAAAAACCTCACAAAATTACACGCGGACTCTGTCGCCCTCTACTGGCTAATAACCTGCATTAAAACGACTGCGCAAAACTTAATTTTGAGTAAAATTCTGCCTCAATATTCAGAGGAAAATAATCAGAATATACAAAATTCGAATTTACAAAATGTCCTAAAGTGAAATTTATATAAAACAAAGTGAAGAAACTATAATAAAGTGTAATTACCTTCAAATTGTCCCATACCTTTGAGCACAGCAAGCTCTCGTCCAACTCTTTTGCTGCAGATTCTGTATGAGCGCTGTGATCGGATGAGGCCCACCCTGTTCCGCCTGGCCAGCGAAACCATGGATGACGACTCGGCTCTCACACAGATCCTGGAGGCCAACGACAAGCTAACACTTGTAGTAAATGCTTTCAAAGAACAAGTGGGGAGAAATGCTGGAAGAGAAAGAAGTCAGAGTGAGGAAGAAACGGCGGTTAAAAACGATGGTACGGTTGTCCCTCACAGAAAACCTTGACCTCATGTCAGTTCCACTCTGTTCTGCTTTAGCTGATCCTGTTTCTTCTTGTTCCCGCAGCTCCGAGGAGCCCCAGAGAGATTAAAAGCTACCACCTCATCGACTTCTCAGCACTGGACTCACCGGAGATGCACAGAAAATCTGAGTCGCCAACACCCGTGTTTCTTCCTCTGATGGAAGATGACCTGGAGTTTAACGGACTCGGTTGTTCAACCTTCATGCAATATTTTTCTCTCCTCTTCACACTGATGAACATGTTTCCTAAACTAGCAGTTTTGTGTTCTGAACTGCAGACTTTGAAAACTCGCTCAGGAGACAGTCTGACAACACCTCAAAGTCATATTACGAGGAATTATTACAGGTGAGGCGTCGAGGCAGAGTTTAAGGGTTAATTTAAAAGTGTGTTTGACACAATTTATCATTTTCTTTGTGTCAGCTTAATGCAGAATTCCAAATGAAGAGTCCTGAAGAGAATGGAGGGGTGGTGCTGAGAGCCCGCGGATGTGGAGAGCACCAGACCGCATCAAACAGGACCAGCGATGGGTGAGAAATCAGTCGAATCGTGATCAAATGAAAGCCCCTGTGAGTGCTGCTACACTGGAAATCTTCTTGAGTTGAGTAGCTGGAAGGATGTGCAGATACACGCTGATCGATTTCAACACAACTCTTTCAGAAGAACATGGGGCTCCACGTAGCGCACAGAGATTTGCGAACAGATAGCTTATCAAAGTGGATGCCGGAGTGACGCGACAGGGGCAAATATGCAGTGGGTAGTGATTACAATCTGGTGTTTTTGTTAGACCAATCAGCTTTCAGCTGTATTGCTAAAATCACCTGTGCTGCATCTTTAGTGTTGAAAAAATAAGATTCAGCTTCAGATCAGAATTTATCAGACTTTCAGGAAGGATGTGCTGCTGAGAGCACACGGAAATGTGCAAATGTTCAAAAAGTGGGTTGAAAAATGGTAATTAACTCTGCTTTAGTTTGACTTATTATATGTGGTGGCCTGTATTGTTTTAAAAAACAACTCTGTTATGTCTTAAAAATCATTGGGTTTTTTTGTGTCTTAACCCTACTGTTGCTTCTTCCGGCAGGTTGCTCCCTCAGAATCACCGGTTTGCAGCCTTGGATTCGCCGTCTAAGCTGCAGGAAGAACTTGTGGAGGTCTCAGAATCCCAGCTGAGCTTAGCGGAGAAATCGTGTCCTTCACGTGGCCTGAAGAGCATCTTTGTCCCGCTGGAGTCCATCAAATCCAGTACGTGACACGAGTGAAGGTCCAGTTTGTGAACCAGTCGGGCTCTCTGTCTTCATGTGCTGCTGCGCTCCTGCTCCTCCTCCTCCTCCTCCTCCTCAGGTCACCTCAAACCCGTCTCTGTGTTTGACTGCGGCGGGATTCACGTCTCGCTCCACTTTGCTGCCTGTCCGCCGAGGCATCCAGATGTTGCCGTGCTGGTCGTCTCCACGGTGAACACCTCCGCCCTCCCTGTGAAAGACTACCTGTTCCAAGCTGCTGTTCCAAAGGTGGGGCCTCTCCTTTCACCTCCTGCCGCCTGAAATTGCCAGTTGATGGTGTTAGCTGACGTGTGACGTTTCCTGTCCTGCAGACCATGTCTGTCAAACTCCAGCCTGCGTCAGGGACACAGTTAAGCCCTTACAACCCTCTCCTGCCTCCTGCGGCCATCTCTCAGGTTCTCCTGCTGGCTAACCCTCAGGAGGTGAGTCTGTCTCTCCATCGCTGGAGCTCCCTGTGTGCACCGCTCAGTCTGACAGAAGCGTTTCCTTTCACATCTGTCCTCCTCTCTCCCAGCGAAGCATGCGGCTCCGCTACAAGTTGACCCTGACCCACGGAGACCAGCAGCTGCACGAAACCGGAGAGATCAACAGCCTCCCCGACTGGGCGGCTCTGATTGGCTGCTGAGCGAACCGTTCTGCACAGGACACAAAGTATAAGTGCCAAACGTAACGTTTCCGTGCTTTTTTGTTTTTATCTGGTCCAGTACTCACCTCGTCGTTCCCTCTATCCTGCTGTAGTTCTTGTATCTGCTGTTGCTGCCTGCAGAACGTCCTCCAGAACGTCCCCCAGTGCCTGTGAAATCTATATCATATATTTATTAATGTAGCTGTGAGCATAAGAATGCGTTTGTTGTCTGACTGTAGCCTGAAATGTTTACACAAATTCAGCAGGAAGCGGAACAGAGAGAACTTCTCAGGACACTGAAGAAACCTGAAGAACTGCGTGTGTGTTAGTGTGTGTTAGCGTCACGACGGCCATCACCAGACATGACGATATTCCTGCCTCGTCTTGTATTCTGACTGTCAAGCTTGCAGACTTTGTTGCAGAACAAATCCAGCCCTGCTCTTGTCGCTACTGCCATCAGTATTTCAGCCCAGCTGTGGGTAACCTCACTAGACAAGAAATAAAAGAATTCTCAGCCGCTGTCAGCTGCAGGTATTAAATGACATTTATCAGAAAACAACCCATCAGCTTTGTCGATCTTATTTATTATATATGACATCAGCAGATTAAAATACATGTTAATTATGTACATTTATGTAACAGGGTGTTAGATAAAGTGCCCAATACCATTTTTACAAAAGGAGAAAGGATTTATGGAAGACCATCACACCCGTTACGCTGGTCCCACAGCATTGCTTCGCAGAAGAGAGGCCTCCCTGTTTTGCGGGACGGCTGAATTGCTCAGTTGGGTCGTGGGACAGTTTTGGCACATTTCACCTGGGAATCACAGTCTGGGAGCGGCGACGGATGAACACTGGGTGGTGCTGCTTTTTTTTTTTTTGGTTTTTTTGTTTGCTTTTTTTGTGTATTTAATTTCAACACAGACTGACATTGACACTTAACACCAGGCCAGCTATCTGACTGCAAATGTTTCCATGGAAACGCTCCAGATTTTGACTCCAGCATGTGTAAGGTTAGTAAGGGAGGTTACACTCGCATCCTGACCACAAGTAGACTTTTTTTTTGTTCATAGGAAATATAAGACGACAGAATACACTTTCCAGACTTCTTTTTTTTTTGCTTTTTTCTCGTCACTGACAAACAGGAAGCTGACATTCTTCTAACAGTTACTGTTCGGCGC
This sequence comes from Pao palembangensis, assembly GCA_015343265.1. NCBI lineage: Eukaryota > Metazoa > Chordata > Actinopteri > Tetraodontiformes > Tetraodontidae > Pao > Pao palembangensis. Next base: position 1,834,715 of record CM027089.1, on the reverse strand, counting down.
GGTGGCGGGACAGATGATGTGTTGCATTTATTCGTAGGAACGCTCAGGAGCTACGAAAGGCCAGCGAGACTTTTCTTACGCCTCAGTTCTGTTTTCCTACGGCAGTGGTGGCGTACAGACGCCGGCGGTCTCTGGTCAGGTGGTGGTCTCTGTGTCCTCAGACCAGGTCGGTTCTAAGACGTCCTGGAGCTTCTGCTCTTTGCCTTCTGGTCACGCTGACACCTGCTGGAGCTCATCTGGCTCCTCATCTTTGTGTCTCTTTAATCATTCCTCAAGTCCACCTGTTAAACTAGCTTTCCTTCTCTTCCTCCTCCTCTTCCTGGTCTGCTTTATCCTCTTCCACTTCTGCTTCTTCTTGTTCTTTTTCCTCCTCCACATCCTCTATTTCGCCTCCCTCCTCAACAGTATCACCTGTTTCTGACTCCTCTTCCACCTGCATGTTCTCCTCTTTCTCCTCCACTTCATCTCCTTCCTCTTTCTCCTCCATCTCTGTTCCCTCTTCTTTCTCCACTTCATCTCCTCCCTCCTCTTTCTCCTCCATCTCTGCTCCCTCTTCTTTCTCCACTTCATCTCCTCCCTCCTCTCTCTCCTCCACTTCATCTCCTCCCTCCTCTTTCTCCTCCATCTCTGTTCCCTCTTCTTTCTCCTCCACTTCACCCCCCTCCTCGTTCTCCTCCACCTCTCCTTCCTCTTCTACATTTTCCTCCACTTCTGCCTCTTCATTTTGCATTTCTTCTTCAACAGCTACCTTTTTCAAAGGTTCCTCACGTTCTTCTATATCTTTTTCTAAATCCTCCTCTTCCTGCTGTTCTTCCTCAGACTTTTTGTCTTCCTCCTCTTTAGCATCCTCATTCCTTTCTGCCCCTGGATCTCCTTCGTGGTCCTCCCCCTCCTCTTTCCTTTCCTCTTCCTCCTCTTCCTGGACTCCATTCTGCTCCCTATTGTGGTTCTCCTCGTCCTCTTCCTCAGAGTCCACATGGTTCTGTTCCTCAGCCGTGGGCTCCGCCTGGCCGTCACAGACGGCTCTGCGGCTGCTGCTCCTCGTGTGGACGTGGTTGTGGTTGTTGTGTTCCAGGTCCTCCAGCGTGAGCTCAAACTGGAAGCGGTCGTGCTGCAGGTGTCTGTCTGGGGGAGGTGAAGGAGACTGGGGCATGGTGTTCAAATACCAGTTCCGGTTTTCCTCCAGTGTGTCCAGTAGCTCCTGGGCATCTGGGTGAACCAAGTCGGCCCACGTTTCCCACAGTGGATGGACGATATAGTCGATGAAACCCACCTGGGGGCGAGGGACAAGGTCATGACAGAGGTCAGAGGTCACTGGTTCAGTATGCAAACAGTTGAAAGTGGAGGAAATACTGACCTGGCTCTTCTCCACTGATGCGGTGTGTTTGTCACACATGGCGCTGATCTCCATCCCTCGCTCTCGCTCTTTGTCGCCCTGTCGGAAGAACTCCTCCATGATCCTCTCCGTCCACTGCTGGTATAACGGTAACGTCTTGGTGGGGTTGCTCAGGTCTGCACAGTGCACCATGTTCCTCAGCACCTGAAGCACCGACCACGGGACAACGGAATGCAGAAATGTGCAAAGGTAAACAACTGTAAAGGTCCTTGTATCTTTCTGTGGACCGAGCCCGAGTGCAGGGAGCCACCTGTATCCGTTCTGTGTAGTGGTCCAGGAGAAGCACACCAGAGCTGGTCACCTTCTTGGTCTCCACCATGGTCTTCAGATCTGCCAGCAGGGTCATGTGTTTGGACATATCTGTGGCCAAAACCTGAAAAGCAACACAAATACTCTTTTTATATGCCCCACTGTATCATTGAGGTAGTTTTAAACTGACTTTCACCTTCTAAATTAATGGAAAAACACTGAATTCTGCTTTGGGTGTGAGAAGGTTTAACTCACTATGTCGATGACGAGCTTGCGCAGGCTCTGGCGCTGGCGCTTGGTGAGGTTCTGGAAGATGTCACAGTTTTCCTGGTGCAGGAGCTTGAAGCCAACAGCGAGGTGGTGGTTCTCCAGGACGGACTCGTCGTTATACATGAGGGCCAGCTCGGAGTCTGAGAGCGGATGGGACAGCGATGAGAGTTCTCACAAAGATGGAACTACAAATGTGTGTGTGCGCGCGCGGCTGTGTGTGTGTGTGTGTGTGTGTGTGTTTCCCCTTACTGGTATTGATGAGGAACTGATTAGAAACGCCGGGATGATCTACATCATGGATGGCTGCAGCGAACAGAGCAGCCAGGATCTCCAAATCAGTAAAAACAGCCTAAAAGAAGAAAAAAAAAAAGAACAAAAATAAAACTCTACAGGCTCAAAAATGTAATTATGTTTTATTCATCATTAGTGTATTTGTGTGAGAGAGAAAGCGAGAGCATACATCAAGAGCAGGCGTGGAGAGAAGGACGTGTGTGGACTGAGTGACATCAGCAGCATGGAGGCTGTTGTGATATGCTACGTTGCTATGGTAATGGTCCTCCAGGGTCATCACATAAGTGACAAAGGTGTCGACTGGGATGCGAAAGGTTTTCAGTAACTCTCTCTCCTGAGGAGGCAGCGCAGGAGCCACAGTTTAAAGGGAGTCCCACGGGAGAACCCTTCAGACGAGAACTTCAGGAGACAAATTCCGACTTGTTTTTACCTGGAAGATGGCGTACATGATGCAGCTGAGAGGTCTGTTGTTGGAGAATTCTGCGACTTTGAAGATGTTAAAGCTCCACTTGTCCATATCCTCCAACTCCTTGTCGGGGATAACAAACATGTACACTTGTGCACAACAAAGGGAATGAGACAATCGAGGACGCCCAGAGAAGGCAGCAGACCTTGGCGAGCTCATCCTCGTAGTCCGTGTTGACGCCGAAGCGCGGCATGGAGGCGCTGGAGAGACTGGAGCTGTGGGACAGTTTCCTCACCCCACTGATGTGGCTCATGGGCTTATCTTTCAGGGTGGGGGACGGGATCTCCACCTCGTTCTGCTTGTCTGCACGTTGGAACAAATGCATTCATTCTTGGGGGCAAAGTTCACGAGTGTCAGGTGGAGAAACGTTCTCCATCCTGGTGGGACTCACCCAAGAAAGTGCTGGAGATGTATTCAGACACCTGGTTGCCGGAGCGACTCATCTCTGACAGGTGGGACAGCTCTCTGTTCAGCATCCTCTTAAACTGGAAGCAAAATCCACCAAATATTCAAGCAGAATGAGTCTGAAAGCAGACAGAGTAGCCTGACAAATATGCAGAAATGCACCTTGTTGGAGGCCATTTCGCTGACGGAGCGGTGCGTTTGGATGGTTTCCAGCTGGTCCAAACACCAGTCCAGCTCCTCCAGCGTGTCCAGTGCGAGCTGCTGGTATTGCTGGTCTGACAGCGTCGCCCTGGGACTGACGCACACCCCACTCATGGGAGACCTCCTGAAAGGAGTCAGATACCATCTGTTAGCCGCCTGCTAACAGACGACAGGTATCCTGTGGCAGATGGTGCAGGGCTTCACTCCCAGAAGTCACACCGCTCTCATGATTTGCACCATCCTTGAGGACATTTGAGAGACACTAACTTGACAGTGGGAGTGGACACGTTGGCCAGGATGGTGAAGTTGCTCCGCACTGATCGCAGACTAGCCAGCACCTTAAACAAAAAGACACATTATCACAACTTTACTGTCATCTGTGGAGCTGTGGGACAACCTGCTCGTTAGGAGGAGTAACCAGTCACATGCATCCGCAGCATCATGACTTGAACCATTTTACATCAGGGTAACACAGTGAATAATCTACTTTAGGGATAAAGTTTATTAATTAACTGAACTCACTTGAGCAAAAGGCGTGACGATAAAGTCCTCAGCTGTGTGCCTGAGAGACGGGGGGAGAAAACATGAAGCACTTCTTCCATTCACTGATTTTGACTTCCTTTTTCCCTTTTCCTCACCCTTCACTGGCGAGCGACGAGTTGCGCGAGACGGTCTTGGGGGACATGTCGTAGTCCGAGTCGGAGCGGTACAGGAAGGACTCTCTTCTCTGGCCCTGGAGGGAGGTGTGCAGGGTGAGGCCCGGACTCTGCGACCCCAGCGGGGTGTGACCCGGTGAGAGGCCATTTTCTGCTTCGTAACTGCAGCGCGACGAGAGCAAAAGAAGGCGTGAGAGGAGGCTGAGGGGGGGAACCGCTGAGGTTAAACTGCGCGCAAACCTGTTGGCGTCGGCTTGGGTGATAGAGATGCGCGGCGGGATGCGGAGGGGAAGCGTTGTCGGACGCGACGTGTTGTTCAGAACCTCAGGCGAACGCGTCCGGTCACGGGGGCGGAGCCAGCAGGGTACCTGCAGAATAAGAACAAAGGGATAGCAGATTTTAAAAAGCAGAAAAAAATGACTTCTTTACTATCAGATTAGCTACATTTGTGCATGCACCTGTCAGTCCAGCATTACTGTGGACTGACATTTGCTTTGAGCCTCCGTGAGGACTAAGTGACGAGGTGCCTCAAGAGCTTTTCATTTAATTTCATTCCTGCGGTAGATACATCCCTCACTGGCCACAGAAACAGATGCTAAATGACCTTTACCAACGCTTGAATTTTGCACCTGGAGACTTGAGGAGAGTCTTCTGCTCCTCCCTCGGCGAAGGTCGGCCCCCAGCGTGGCTCCAGACGTGTAAGACCGGCTGTAGCGAGATGTCTCCGCCTTCTCCCCAGCACCTGTTATATCTGTGTCGTTGCCCTGGCAGCCGGAGGGGACAGTGGAGTGAGCGAGGACACGGACACATGCGACACATTATATAAAAACAAAGAAAAACAGCCGCGGTGCTTTCACCTATCTAATGTAACTTACAGAAGAACAAGAATGTGCAGGGCAAATTGTAAACGTGTGTACTGACGTGCACGTGTGAGTGTGCATGTGCTGAGCTGCGAGTATGTGTGTCTGGGATAAAGCCACTGTAGACAGCTCTTAGAGGCTGATCTGCACTGCAGTACCGTAGCAACAAAACACTAGGGGAATGGTAGCAGTTGCTAGGCAACAGTGCTGTGTTGTTTCCATGCTGCGTTTGATGCTGTCCAGACCCAGATGTGGAAGGATGTTGGCGTCCCTTCTCATCCAGAAACATACATGCGCGCGTGGACACCTGCTGAGCGTAATCAGTCGATGGGCTCTTGAATAATACTCTACATGGCGTCATGGCGTTTCACCCTCACGTGAAATTAGCTCATTAGCATCGCGCGCTCGTTAACGGTGGCTCGTTTGCATGGAGGATGATGACTGTGAGTTGGGGCCGGAGGAGACAGACTGTCCAGTCTGACCTCTGCGAGAGGAACAAAGGCAACTTTGGATGGAAGTCGTGGGATTTCTATGACAACCTAACTCGAGGGAACAGTGAAGGTCAGCTCTGGTTTCTGACTTTGAGGCGTAAAGCTTTTCTCAAACCGGGCACGTAGCCCGGAGTGTTGACGTTCCCGTTCTCACCTCTTCTCCAGTCACGGACACCACGCTGCGGCTCTTCTTCATTCTGATTGGCTCGTTCTGGGCCCCAGGGCGGAGCGTTCCGGAACCCAGGCAGCAGAGCAGGTGGAGAGCCAGGACAGGAGAGGTCAAAGGTCACCACAAGGTCAAACCAGGGTCAGACCGGGTCACAACCGGCCCCCATCGAAGCTGACTCAGCAGGCCAACCAGCTCGCTCCGGCTCAGTCTTCCGATGGCCGAAAAGTGCACGTCCAAGCTGGCGCGAGCGCTAGAGGTGCGTCTGCGTGTCCTCCCGCGGCTCCAGGTTCAGCCTGACGCGGACGACCTTTGTGTTGATCTGCCGATTGTTCACAAGCCAAAATGTGGTAGAAACCCTTTAAACGATCACTCCATTTTCCTGCAAACGACGACTCACAGGGAAAGAAACGAACGCGGCGACATGTCGTCCTGCTTCGGCCGAAAAAGCCAGTGGGATAAATGGGCCGGTGATGATGATGTCAGCGTTGAGAAAAACCGTTTCCCAAGCTGTCTTAAGTATTTATCCAGCTTGGAGTATTGTTCGCATGACATTTCCGACTCGGAAACCTGGTCCCACACGAACGAAATGTTCCATTAATCAGGAATCCAGAAGTGTCTCCTCGACTTCTTCTTGTCTGGATTCTGCATAGGGAGAAGCGCTAAATCCAGACATCAAAATTCCATGTCTGAGTTGACAGTAACCATCCTCCAATCCATCTCAGCGGGGGGTCTCAGCGGACCCCTGTGAAAGAGCAGAGGGAACAGTTAGCGCGGGCAAAACCACGTCTTCTCCCCCTTCCCGCTGTTAATCTAGAATTGCCATAACAACTGAGATGCTTTTCACTATGATACAACCTGGAAACCTCGCGCGTGAAGAAGTGAAACACAACAATTAGTCGTTCCTTCGGCTCAAACTGCACAATTCGGGAACATGAGGAGCAGAACCTTCAGTGAGAGCGGATCCAGCTGCAGCGATGTTATATAATTACTCAGAGCGGTCCGAGATGACCTAATTCCATCGGACAGCGCAGATTCTGCACGTCAGTGTGTTTGGGATGGGACCGCTAAAGAGACCAGCCTGTGGTTACCGGCCATCAGAACGCGCACACTCCCGCAGCGTGTGCACGGAAGTCCAAAAGCGTCTGGGGGGAATAAACAAACGCACGGTGACACAGTGACATATATACATGCACACACACACACACGCACGCACGCACGCACGCACGAGCTTTTCAGCACGTGCACATCATGGCCACTGCCTCACGGATAAAGCGGCATATAAAACTCCAGCAGCGATGCATCAACATGCAGCTCCAACAGCAGCCTGCTCTTTTGTTACAAAACACAGAAATGCATTAAACACACACACACACACACACACACACACACACACACACACAGAGCATGCATGAAGACAGGGCTGTCCTCATGCTTCCCAGCAGGAGGTCAGTGTCGGACGCGTATGCAGACACGCATTGTCAGCCCGCTGCGGGTATGAAATTAAAACACTCACCTTGATCGCCTCAAGATCAGGGGGAAGGTGGGCTGGGCCTGGTCTTGCCCCCGCTCGTCTCCTTCTGTCTCTGCAGACGATCAGCGTGTCGCCGCAGCCAGAGGAAAAGGAGGGGAAGAAACAAGCACCCTGGGCACCTCCGTCAACACCCGCGGCTTCGGCAGCTTTTCTCCCTCCCGGTGTGTCATCTCCCCTGCCACAGTGGTCTCCCCCAGCCAACCCCCCACCAGCAGCACCGCCACATCCTCCACGGAGAAGCCCATCTCCCCACCTATCTCTCCCTCCTCCCGCGCAGACGCGCCGTGCCCATTAATCCCCGACAGCAGCCTCCGCTCCTCCTCTGCCCATCGGTATCGGCTCCAGCCCAGCCCAGCCCAGCCCAGCCTCCCACCCCTCAGCCCCTCACTGCTATCAGACACACGCCGATTCCGCTTCCAAAGTCAGGGCTCTGTTCTCTGTTGCACACACACACACGCACGCAGCAGCAGCATCAATGGAAAACATGAATCCGTGCTAGCCTTTATTCTCTCTCTTTTGTCCTTTTTCAGGTATTCAAGGACATTTTCTACATTCAAACAAATTCTATTCAAGTTGCATATGAAGCGTCAATTACATGTCTCGTTGTTGATAGAGGAGACATTACAAAAAAATTAAATTAACGGTTCCAAAGCATTTTATAGAAACTAGATGCAGGGATTCCAGCTTCCATCATTTGCACATCCGTGGGCCTGACTGTCGGAATCCGTGTGAGCTGAGGGCTTTTATGGGTATTTGATTCATGCCTGGGGCCTGTGTTGATTGTTTCCTGTTTACAAACGTGATTGCACAAAAGAGCTTTGCTTGAAAAATCTGCACAGACCACCGAGTCAAATCCATCATTAATTATGAGCTCTTCAGTGATTAAAGCGTTCCAATCCAATTTCACATGTAAATGTAAATACAAAATATACTTTTCAAAAAAATATATTAACATATTCATATTTGAACATTTTGCATGTAAAATCTTTCCATACTGCACATTTTACCTTCATGTTTCAGGTCAGGGATCAGTGAACCCCAAAACGTCTGAAACAGCTTAAAACAGTTCGCATCCACCTGAAATAAACAATCAGATCAGTTCTGGAGCCTCGACCTGTCCCGTCTGTTGTGAAAGGTGACGGTAGATATGAGGTTCGTGTTTATTGTTGAGACACTTTGATAGAGAATGATTAACCAGAAGATCTGGAGTCACGTTCCTGTTTACGGGCCAGTCGGTGTAGTTCACACCATTAACCTTTGGGTGTCGCTGTCGAGTAGAGCCAACCCACAGGAGCTCGGTTCTGTCCGAACTGACACAGATGCACTTAAAGGTTCCACAAATGCGCATTCATTTTTGCTCCAATTGAGAGGAAAAAATACAGATTTTTAAAATTCATATGCTTATTTTGACATCAATTTACGTCTTCCCTCCATTAATAATCTTCTTCCCCATCTGTTTCCTCATCTTCTCCTGATTCAGGGACCCAGAGTCCAGAGTCGATGCATCTCCTCAGGTGGTATTTTGCTTCCTGCACAGACATAAATAGGGGTCATTTTGTGCCAGGCCAATAATGATTAGCTACAAACACACTCACCTCAGGGTGCAGTCTGTTCATGACCTCCTGCAGCATCTCAGTGTTCTTCCTATCAAAGCATTTCTGCATTTCCTGTGAAATAAACATAGTGATGTGACAAACTGAAAGCTGTCAAGCTGAAGCCATGTGAACAGGAAGAGGAACAAAAGGCAGGCGTAAACCTCAGGGTACTTTCTGTTCCGACAAGTGTTTATTGATTAAACGTTTGAAGGGAGGAGATGCTCTTACAACCATCTCTGCTCACAGCACACAGTGAAAGGCTGTGTTACCTCTTTACACTACGGTAATCAAGCCTCCTCTAGCTGTGTTCATTCACACAGGCTATCTTAGCCTTGATCCACACTCACAAACAGACGTGACTAAAAGCACCGCAGCGTCAATTATTTGCAGCTTCCCATAGGCCACTTCCTGTTCCTGCTAGGTAAATGAGATTTTTAGTGCATGCCCACCTCTGGCAGGGATTGGTAGACCTCGAGAGGGTCCAAACCACCTGGACCCAGTCTCTCCTGCCTGTCTTCTTCCTCCAGCTCTTTCATGGCGCTCTCCATACGGACCTGCGCACAGCCACGCACCCGCTCCTTCAGCGACTCCAGCTCTTGGCTGAAGGCGTCCTGGTAGGGCTTGTCTGCAGTCTGAGGTGGACGGTGAAACCACATGACATCTTTATCTTTCCCCGACATTTTGAAAGAGTGGGAGGAGCACGCTGTTGCCGACCTTGATCTTTGAGAAGAACCGTCTGAAGCAGCCCCTCGGGTCCACCTTCAGCGTCTGAGCCAGATCCAGGATGAATTTCAGGACGATGGCCTGGTGGGCCACCTGCTCCATCAGGGCGTGTTTCTGCAGACGCACAGAACCTGTTACAACGTTAATCCCGTGTTCAAGCGTATGATGTGTTCACCCAGACGCTCACCTCGTCTATCTCAAAGTCAGTGCAAATGGCAACAAGACAGTTGGCCGTCTCTTCACACACCAGATGCGGGTTGTCCGACAGATACTTCTGGCTGTCGTCCCAGCGGCGCAGCATACCTGGTGCACACACAAGCACATCAATGGCTTCTGGTAACTAAAAAACGAACATGGGCGCTAGTCAAAAGCCAGATCTTTAGTCGGTTTGATTTTAACTGCTAATTCTGAGAATTTTCCGGCACGCCAGTATAAAAGCATACCAAAGTGCTGGATTTCCTTTGCATACTTCTCCACAAAGGTCTTGTGTTTCTCCACCTTTTCCTCCTCAGTTTCCTCATCCGCAATCGTCTTGATGTTGAGCACACTCTGGAATGGAATAGAAGAACCAGGATGAAGTCCTGCCTCACACTCAGACACACACCAAAGCCGCAGCCTTGCCTTGCTGAAACCTTCTTTGCTGAGTGTATCAACATTCCAGGGCAGCTTCTTCTCTTCTTGCCTGTATTCTGCGATCAATCTCTCAAAAGACTTTAACTCTTCCTTCAGCTTCTCCGCTACGGCCTGGACCTTCTTCAGCTCAGCAACTCGCTCCTCCTCCTCCTCTCCATCGCTCCTTCCTGCTTCCAGCTGCTTCAGGCGTCCCTCAGCCTCCTCCAGCATCCTCTTGCATTCTGCAAAGTTGTTTTCCAGGTCGTCTCCTCTCTGCTGAAACTCGGCCATTCTCTCCAGCCGGGCCTGTTATGGTTCACCGAGCACGAGCAGAGGAGGTTAAACGTAAGACAACACCGTACGGTGAAAAAAAAACTACAACAATGCAGAAAGAAAAACTGTTCAAGCACTTATCAATCAGTAGGCTAACACTGTGGTAAAGTGACAAGATGACGCCCACCCACACATCTATACATCATCCTACTCATACCCACTTCTATGCATGATTAAATATAGAGGAACCAGACCACGAAGGTCCTGATCACTACAGGTTATTTTAGGACTTTCGCGTTACTGGTCACGTGACAGCGAGGCCTCAGATAAGCTCATCACACAGAACCAGAGCCGCCAACCTGAGCTAGACCAAAGCAGGGAATCGATTAAAGGTCACATCTCATTCACGAGTCTTGCTAATAGATGAAACTTTTTAAATCTCTAAAATCTGCAGTCTTAATTATTAGCTATAGTGTCTATTTTAAAATACAAGTGAAGGTAATCCCCGGTTGTCTAGGGTGACAGATTCCTGCTAGCTAACTTCCTGTAGCGGCTCTGGTGTTCGAAGGGCTACGGGGTCACTTCTACAGGTCAAACTAACCGGGTAAAGGACTCCAGACTTCACGGACACAAGTTTCAGTGCTGACCCGGTGTCTCATTCTGAACAAACTCGGCGTGTCGACGAAAGGGCTGGTTACGTCTTCATCGTCTGACACGTATATGTGATCCCAGACGCTGTAGTCGATGCCCGCTCCGCTGCTCATCTTCTCTCCGTGTTCTGCCCTTCTGTTGGGAAGATGTGCACCTGCAAGCAGAAAAGCTCCAACAAACAAGACAATTAATAGTTTTCAAATCCTCTTAGTGAATGAAGCCGTTTACGGAAGTCGGAAGACGAAAACATACGTCATCAAAAGGCGCGACTCGTAGTTCAAAGAAGAATCGACAAAGACCAAAAACAGTGTATTACATCTTCTAAAAAGCCCAAGATATTCTAACATATTAAATTTATTATGAGGTATATATCTATAAATGTTTTACATTTCAGAAAGACATTTCACAGTCATATGTACAATAATTAAAGTATTCTTTTGTCCCTGCTGCCATAGGTCTTCTAAATAAGTCTTTGGATTGATTAATCTATTTGTTCTATTTAATGTTGTTTTCTGTGTTATATGCTGTTGTTACTCTGTGATTGCTATTGACTGTTTTTGTTACAGCTGGCTGCAGAGCGATTTGCCCCACGGGGACAATAAAGACTCCTTGAACCTTGAACCTAAAAACTAGTCACTCAAAAATACAACAATTAACCCTAAAGCCAGACAAGATAAAATTGTAATTAAGATTTGTCTTGAAAAGCGTCAATGGAAAAAAAAAACCACAAATACAAACAAATACATCATAACTGTTTGACACTCAGATCCATCATATCTGTTGACAAAGTTTTTCTTTATTCCCAGTGTAAAACACAACAGGGTAAAAGCTTGTGTTTCATCACTTTGTGCATTAACTATTAATTGAAATGCAATAATATAGACCAATAAACAGACATGATGACAGTTAATCCATAGCAGTAATTCAGACTTTAAGTTCCAGCCAGTACATAAAACATAAAAACAAACATGGTGTTACAGCACAACAGTGACACTAATTAAAACACACAACCACACTTTACAATTAACAGTGACCTTATAGATACTCGTCCATTTAAATTATTGAATGTTTGCTAAAATGTACAGTGCCATGTCATTTTCTAGCTTTAGCATCGCCTTATAGACATGCAATCTGTGTGCGAGCTTGCAGGCTACGGAGAGGTGGCCACAAGAGTGTGTTTTCTGCAACAATGGATATTTTTAATTAGGTCGTAATGTCCCGTATAGTTGTGTTTGTAGTATGTGTTGTATAGGACGTAGCCAACAATGATGATCAGAACAAGAGCTGCTATTGCCGCACCTATAATCCATCCAACGTAGTTGTCTGCACAGGGTTGGGGTGTCCAAAAAAAGAAGAAAACACCTTAGACAGATAAGCTTTTGCACTTGATCCTCATTAGCAAACATCACCAGAAGAGTACATGTCTGAAACGATAACACTCACCTTTGACCTCCACGTTAAAGTTGACAGTGACGGTCCCCATGCTGTTGCTGACTATACAGCTGTACAGCCCCTCATCATCAAAGCTCACAGATTCTATGCTGTAAACACTGGTATTGGAGAAGGAACGCGCATTGTCCAGGCGCGTCCACGTGTACAAAGGATTGGGCTTTCCCACAGCTGAGCAGTTCAGCTCCAGTGGGTGTCCCTTTATGACGGTAATTGTACCTGGAGATGACGACGATATGAGCCGAGGCTTATCTGAACGATGATGGAGAGGAAAAAAAACACATCTAGTCATCAAAACAGTAAAAACAAATGGAGGAAATTAGCTGAACCCACAATACTCACAGTGTACGGTAGTTAGGAGACTTTGTGACGATACCGCTGGAGGAATCTGTTGCACTTTAAGATCCAGCTGGGCGTAGCACCGGTAGATGGCCCCATCATCTTCCTCACTGGCGTTAAAGCTGTGGGTGAAGATTTCATCCACTGGCTTCTTCTCTCCCCTGGTGGAGTTCTTCTGAGCCAGCAGCTCCCGTCCTTTGTAGAAGGTCACCTTCAGGTTTTTAACTGGAGCAACCCTCTGGACGGCACATTCCAGAGTGTAACTCCGACCCGCCAACAACAGCCCATCGCCATGGCCAAAGCTAATGGTCACGCTGTCAGGAGGCTCTAAGGAAACAAAATGACCACTCTGATTAGAAGAGATGGAACATGTGTGAGTGGCCGTGTTTGCTCCGAGGTAACTTACGGTAGACCGTTATGCCCAGGTTGGTAGCACACTGAAGGCCATTTGCAGCATTATAGTAACATATGAGCGACGTGTCCCATTCGGTTAGACTGTCGACCTCCCAGAAGATGTTGGTTCCATTTTCCTTTGTGGTGCCCACAGCTTTTTCCAAACCGAAACCGGTGGCAGGGCAATCTTTCCTACACACAGAGCAGGTAGCTGAGGCTGCCTGGCCGTACCTCACTACCAGCGAGGGCGGCGTGAATACAGGTTTATCCGGACACTGTTCTGTACCAGTCAGGAAAACATCAGACAACAGAGTGTAAGCTGCTCAGTTGAATTTCCAAAAAAGATATCTATGACATCCCTTTTCATTTATTAGCCACGAATAAATCCTTTTTAAAAGAGCGTCCTTAAACGCACCACAAGCCGCGTGCTCTCAAACGAAATCCGCGAAAATTAATTCTCGAAAAACAACACAAAGAATAAACAATATAAAGCGTTTAACACGAAGCAGGCGATCTTTAATGAAATAAATACAAATATTTAAGAAAATGATAACATGAACGGCTAAATTCGAGGCTTTTGAAAAGGCGAAAACCTTACGTGCGGAAACTGTGACAGAGGGGTGGATCCAAAGGTTCATCAAAGAGACCAACAGCAAAGTCGAGGAGAAAAACATATCTGGGAACGCACGAAGTCTCCGGGACCGAATAAAGTCGAAAATAAAAGTCCAAAAGCAGAGCGGACTCTTATTCTTAGAGGGGGCGGGCTGCGACCAAAACGGGGTACAGAAACCGAAAGTAGAGAGATGGAACGTAAGGCTTCGGGAAATTCCATAAATGTTTGACCCCGCCAAACCTGTACGTACAATACGCAGAATTTTGCAATCTGCAGAATATAGTAACTCGGGCCTGCGTGGATCTTTAGAGCAACCTGGGTGTTCCTCTTTTGGACATCGGTGAAATGATTCGTGGCCCGACTCCTTATCTACTTCCTGAAATGTTTTCTGTAATTGCCGTGGTTTCAAGGCTCCACCTTTCCCCTGGTCCGGTCCTTCTTTATTCCCCCATCTTAAAACAATTTGTCTCCTCTGCGGTTATTCTTCATGTAAGTTTGGTCTGAAGAGGAGATCCGAGTTAGCAGCAAAGTCCTCATCAGGCTAACTATAGTTTTAACTTTGTTAATAACCTATGACGCTGTTTTACTGCTAATCAGTCTGTGTCAACCAGTGTTGAAACAGTCTGACGCAGATTTCTCCAAATCTGCAAAATAACAGAAGTAAAACCGGCAGTCTAGTACTGTATAAGGAAGATTTACACTTTGAAATACCTTCAAGTTTATTTGACGTTTTATGTGTTAAGAGTCCACAGAATGCGTCATCTACAAAACACTCTGCAGCTCCTTCACATCCTGTTGCCAAACTTCGGAAACAGGATGTGGGAAGACGGCCAAAATACCAACAGGACTGTGACAAAATGTGTTACATACTCATTATTCTTATCTACCAGATAGGACATGATTTTAGTATGTCGTACTTTAATCTACAATTTTGTAGATTAAATACATGCAAAAATTTATTTAAAAAAAATAATAAATAGAAAATAAATTTAAAAGCGTTTGTCACAACAGTCTGACGCTGCTGACCTGATCGGTAAATGTCCTCTCAGGCCGGCCATGGCCGCTCGTTTATTTGAGGCAGTAGTTCCAGTGGCGTTCGCTCGGTAACGCCTGACTGAGTCGCAGGCAGCAGCTGAGCGTGGGCTCGTAGTACACCGTGTCCCGGCCCTCCATTCTCGGCCTCGCCTCGGCTGTGGTGGGCGCGGAGCTGGCAGGGGGGGAGAACAGGGAGGGTTTGGCCGATTTGACCAGGGTTTTCTTTAGGACACAGCCCATGTCTACCAGAGCCTGCAGGAGAGAAGAGGATGTCAAACGAGCCAAAATTCACACGTCCGCCCGAGGGAGCTTCTGCCTTTACCTCCAGCAGATCCAGCAGCGCCATCGGCTGAAGCACGGCTTTGTAATGTTCCAGCAGCGTCTGGTGTGTGATTCCAGGTCGGGACATGATGTTGCAGAGGACGCCCTCCAGCATGCCCTTACACACCGACCGGTTCAAGCTGCCGTCCACCATCCGCCACGGACGGCTGATGAAGCTCAGGATCTTGCTGTTGATGGAGGAAACAGAAGGGGTTCAGAGGCGACCTACAGGAGATCTACAGGTCTAAAACTACCACTCGGAGTGCTTACTCATCATCGGCACCAGACAGAGCTGCTGCTGGGGAGTGTGCCTCTTCCTCATCATCTCTGACTCCAGACTCGATCTTTTCTTGTTCTTCCGCAGCGTCCATCTTCTTTTTTTCCCCAACGTCTCCCGGCTGTGTCTGCTGTCCTCCATCCTCTTCCAGGTTCGCCAATTTGCCACCATTCCCTTCATCTATCCCTTCGTTTCTGAGCTCTTCCTCATCCTTCCTCTCTTCGGTGGCATCGCGTGGCGGCTTCTTTCCCTCCTCGGCCTCTCCTGTGTCCACCGTCGGTCTTTTCGCAGGACGTCCTGTCTCCTGCGGGGCTTCTCGCCTGCTCCTCTTGCGCGTGCTGGACTGGGTCTTCGGTTCATCACAGGTGGGATGACAATAGGGCCGTTTGGATTGTAAAGTGAGAAACCATGGCTCGGCGTACTGCGTGAGCACCCAACGCACGGCCAGACCCCCAACTTGCACCACCTGGCTTTCTTCCTGTAAATCCTGGAACAAGATTTACAAAACACAGAGAGTACAGATAAATTAGTAACTGATTATCTGAGTAACTGTTGCATTCATGATCATCTAAAAGGATCTAATTGTATCGTGTACTGAAGACGACACCTTCATATACTGCAGCAGGTTTCTGGTGCGTCCAGACTGCGGTTCCTCCAGCGAGGTGTGAGTCTTACAGAGGTCGTGGAAGTCCAGGCCCGCCTCACCAGCTGCGTCCAAGCTGCTCTGGAGCTGGGAGCATGCTTCTAGGTCCTGCGGCGTGTATCCTCTTTGAATTAAACGAAGCTCGCATTCTGCTGCGCTGGACAGAGAGGAAGGCTTGATGAAGGTAAGCTTGGGCGGCAGCAGAGAAGGACCGCATTTGCTCAAATCCAGCGGAAACTCTGAGAAAGACAAAAGACAAGAAACGATATTAGTTTCTGCAGCTTTCACGGCATCGGAGCTGAAGAGTGTGTACCGACTGGTTAATATCTACCCTCTCTTGGTAACAGATAATGAGCGGGTGTGTGGCGCAGTTGCAGCCTCATGATGCAAGACTCTACCACGATGCTGTCTGTAGTGTTGAGGTCACGTCGTTTGACTAGGAACAAAAAAGAAAGAGAGCAAAGCTACAAATCTCTGATTTAAAAATTATTTCCATAATACAAATATTTTATAAAAGACACTCTACCGATTCCGGGGTTACAGTATCCACGTATCATCAGGTACTTGGTGTGCGATGCTTGGTGCGCCTTCACCTCCATTATTTTTCTTTCACCCTCTTCATTTTCATCTTCATCTTCATCTTCATCTTCCAGCGCTGCCATACTGAAATTCCACAATTTGGCAAACTTTACATTTTAAAATAAACACATTAATTATTTTGATTAACATTTCTGGCCACATTCGTCACAATGTTTTGTCCGTGAAATGAAATGCGAAATGACGCCCTCTTGCGGTCAAAAACTAACACGGTCGCTCTGAGGAAGAGGTGAATAAAAATACTAATAATTCAGTGTAATGTAAAAGTGTAATAATTAATTTATAACTGTGGGTATTTTGCCATAAAAAGCTGCAAAGTGTAAATTGTCTCATTGTTGTAAAACGTCATGCAGTGTACCTTAAATGAATTGTTGTTTATTTGGAACTATATGAAACAGCACTTCTCCTGAGGCATTGGATGTTTTATTTATAAAGAACATGGATTTCTTCTCACCTCTTCACAGTGTCGGTGTCCACCAGATTGCTGTCCACCACCACGATGTGTTTAGGTATAGATATGTGGACGTTCAGCATTCCCAGGGACATCAGGCTGAGAGACGCCACACACGTTCCGCCTGGAGAATCCAAAGAAAAGCACATCATGTCCGACACATCCGGAGCCTCTTCTGGGGCCTCGGCTGCTGCATTTGAGGAGGCAGCTTTGGGCAGCCTATCATCTTCCAGCTCTGGGGTGAGAGGAGTTTCAGCAGAATCTGGAGAGAGGCGTCCTTCTGGATTCTTCGCTTCTCGTTTTTGTTTCTCTTCCTCAGTGGACTCGTTATTTGCCGTCTCAGGCTCGCCTCCTGCTCTGCCGGTCCCTCTAGTCCCGCTTTGTTTCCTGTTTTTTGCAGACTCTTTACTTGTTTCCACACTTTCTTCGCCATTCTCCAGCCTGTTTGCAGTTTCAGTGCAGAACTCGATGATCGGCCTTCTGTCGTCCCTCCTGTTGTTTTTCAGAGTCTTCAGGAAGCGGAAGGAATCGGTGAACAGGGAATGAGGGAAACGTGTTGAAAAAGACCTGTCAACATATTGCGGTTAATTAAACTTTTTGTTGAAAGGACGTCAAAAAGTGGGTTGACGCGCTCGTCGAGTACCTGTAGTAGGACTGGGACAGCTGGTACGACATGGGAAGGATGGGCAAGGCTCTGTTTTTCTTTGGGCCAAACGGCTGATTGACCCGGCGGCGGTTGACCAGGCCCCTCTTCCTGCACTGCAGGAACACTTTACACAGCAGCTCCTGGTTATACTTACTGTACAACTGGAAGGTCTGGAAGCGATCATAGGCAAATATTTGTCAGTAGGTGATGGTGCTCCGCTTGTCAAAGCTGTCAATAACGCTGATCTCACCTGAAAAGATCTGGAGGACTTCATCTGGGTGTTGTTCATGGCCAGAGTGCTCTGGATCAGGTTATATAAAACGATAGTGTGGATGTCTTCTGTGCTGCAAAGAATGCACACAGACACATAGTTAATTAGCTGCACAGCTTTAATTAAAGAGAGAGAAGTTAAATGTTCTCACCAGGTGATGACTTCTCTGGAAGGCATCTGTCGTCCACTCTGTATGGCTAAAACCGTAAAGCTACAACGCAGACGCTCAGTATTATTGCGTTACTCAGCTTCCTGTCAGTCAGTCGACTTCTTCTTCTTCTTACCGTTCACAGAGTTGCTGTTTAGTGTCGGGCACGATCACATCGCCGAGACTCGGAGCCGTGCTGAACTTCTCTCGTAGCAGTTTGACGTACTCCGAGAACACATTAGCACATTCCTACCAGCACAGGTGAAGAATTTCATCCGTCATCCAAACACTTCAGGGGCAAAAACAGGAGCCGCAGCAGCAGCAGACATTCAAACCCACCTCAACATTCTCTGGATTGGCAGGTTTCTTCTCCTCCAGCAGTTTCATCAGAGGTTTGTCTTGGTACACCTCAGCCAGACTAATTCTACAAATCACAGCTTATGAATATAACTGCAGGGATCACACAGGGGTAAATAGTGCTTTTACCTGTAGTTGAGGAGCGTCTGCGGGTTTTTGAGGATGTAACGTGTGCGACGTCCAGCAGCCACGGATGTTTTATCCATCGACATTTCAAACTCGGAGTGAAGGAGGTCTCTGACCACACAGTAGGGAATGAATGGTCTCCTTAACTGCAGCACATGAACAAAATGTTGACTGTCTAACTGTAACTGCAATTGTTATTACATTTTAGTGCACTGTAAGACTGAAGTCTGCTAATGTTGGGCACTTTTAATTGTGCTATTTTTCACATGACCACCAGAGGGCAGTAAATTTACATTTACGTCCCCGCAGGTGAATCTGCAGTGGGGATTTTATCTTTTGGAAGTAATATAGCGAAACTCTGACACACCCTGAACCCACTGGTGAGATCATATGTGAAAGAGACAGTGAAACAGTGCAGACGACACCACTTCTTGCATTTGAGCGTGTGTGTGCGTGTGTGTGTGTGCACCTTGCTGTTGAGCAGATGGGAGGCCACCCTGCAGAGCATCATCAGTGAGTCCTCCTGCACAGACCAGTTCACCCTCTGTCTGGTCATCATCTTCAGAGCCCTGTGGTCGGCCTCGTCGTGTGCAGGCATTCGTTTCTTTGGCTCTATAAAAACACACCAAAGCATAAGCCGTCAGATTTCGGCCTGTCGTTATTTTCTCCCCAAGGCGATCCCCAAGGCGAGGCATCTTGGGGATCGCCATGGCTTACCTTTCCTCTTCTTGCGAGGAGCCTTGACAACCTCTTTTTTGGTCCTCTTCCTCTTCTGTCCCTTCCCTCCAACCACCTGCTGGTTTCTGGATGCAGGTTGGATATCCAGCTGTTACAAAGACACAACAGCAGGAAACAGGAAGTTTGTATCACATGATTCAAAACTACATTTGAAATCCAGAAACAAGACCGGCTGCGGTGAAACTTAAAACAAATGCAGGCCGTAAATAAGCCAGTAAAACTTTCCCCTAATGAAAACAAGCTCTGTGACCTCAACAGGAAGTCAACAGAGCTTCCAATTCATCAATCTTTGAAACAAGACTCACGTTAGATTTAATCTCAGCTTTTCTAAATCTCTTTATCACACCCACACAATTTCAAATCGGTTACTAGTTCAGGGTGCATCTAAATATAACGACAATGACAACAACACCTAACAACAGGATCTCTCACCTCTATTCTGTCTGTCAACAGTGGTCGCTTGGCAGTCACATAGCGAAGAGCAGCACTCCCTGCTGTTATTCACGCAAACACCAGAAATAAATCAATAAGAACTCTAAAATACTAAATAAAACACAGTAAAGGCAAACACAGGTTCTGGTCTATCTGCAACTCACCGGCTTTTAGCGCGAAGCGGAGCGCGTTTTTACTCAGCAGGCTCTTCAGTCTGAGCTGATTCTCCTTGGAATCTACAGTACTGTGGCGCTGAAGACGTGCACAACATCCAGTCAAAGGTCTGCACATTAAACTGGTATCTCCACAGGCTGGTTCGTTTTGTGTTTCATGCACATACTGCTTTTGAGGCGAGAAGGTGGTTGGTCCAAAACCAGTTCCGTTTGAGGTGACCAAAGCACTCGGAGTGCAGGCCTCCCGCTCCTTTCCCGTCTCCTGGTATCGACCCGTCGTCACAAACTTCACGACTTCCCCTGTGCGCAAAGGCACATATATATAATACATATTTCATTATTACAGAAACAACCTGAACAATCAGATTCAAAAATCTGATGCGCCTACTTTAGCATGTGTGCTAGTCCCACAAACACGTTGCGGTCATGGACGAAGGATGGATCCACTTCCTCCTCAGTGACGTTCCTCCTAATGCGCATGACCCCTGAAAGGACACGCAGATATGATGTTTCCTCCTCCTCCGATGCTGCGCATTATGTACTTTTACGGTGTGTGTGCACACACGCACCCAGTGGCGTATTGAGGCAGACGCACATCAGGTCGAACCAGTAGCTCTCCACATCTTCGGCGCTGTTGAACGTGTACTGGCGCCGCTCAAACGGTCTGTCAGGCGATTCTGTGACCAGCCAGTAATGCGGTTCAGAGCTGGTGGTGTCAACAATGCTGGCGTTGCGCTTCAGATAAACGATGGCCTGTGGAGTTAGAGAGATAAACAGCTGTAATTAGCTGATGCTTCCTGCCGTGATGATGATGAAACAATGAGCTGCGGCAAACCTGGTCTTTCTCTTTGAACTTCTCTGTGGGAGCAAAGTGCAGCAAACCCATATAGACCAACTTCTGGAGGTTCTCATGAAAAGCAAAGATGTACTTCCTGAAATAAAGAACAGAAACGCGGCAGGTTAGAGCTTACAGCAGCGAAAACTGAGACAGGAGGAGGGAAAGAGGGTCACCTTCTGTAAAGCAGCTGCCTTTTCATCCGCGCAGGCAGCGATCGGACCAGGTAATGCTGTCTCACAGGGTCACTGATGTATTCCTCCAGATCATCCACCTGTGGGCAGCCACACCTTTTCATGTCTCATCTTTTAATACAGTATTAAAGATTTATTAAAGCATCAAATCCACATGAAACCAAATATGTGCTCACTTTATAATTGATCTGTGTGAACTGGACAAAGATCGAGAGGGGCAAGCAGAGGAGCAGGTCGCCAACCATCGCCCAGCCGCTACCAAAATCTTTGAGCACCCGGACGGGGGGCACAAATCTCTTCCACGAATCCTCGTCCATGTAAACTGTCAAACGGAGGAAGAGTGGTTGGATGTTACAAGTGACGAAGAGCTCTAGAGTCAAAAGTTTGTTCCAAATGCGCTCTCACCTTTCAGGTCAGACCTTTCACGTTCATCCTTCAGAGAGTCTGCGTCCTCCACGGGTGATGAGGTCACATCCCGGTCTGGGGGGGCAGACTCGGTGTTCTTGTCGCCGGGCTCTTTGGCAGGCCCCGGGCCGTCCTGGTTGTCCGCCGATGGAGCGGCTGTGTCGTGTTTTTGCGTGTGTCCGTACAGCAGGTACCAGATGAAGGTATGGATGACCCGCAGGCGAGGCATCTTGGGGAGAAAGCCCACTCTCTTTCCCAATCCACGGACTACGAGCGCAGACATGGAATATAACAGTGAGCTGGTCTTCATTTTCATTCTATTTACACTCTGATTGCTTTACTGTTCTGTTAAACAGTACCGGGCACAGGCTTGAATTCCTCCTCTTGTTGGCTGCTCGTTCTCTTTTTGTCAGCTTTGCCCTTAAATTTCAAAGCAGATGTTTTTCCAGACAGCTGTTCTCTGGCTTTCTCCTCAGCATGCTGCAAACTGAGGGGAAGAAGAGGACGATCTACGAATCAAAGGGAGGACTGAGAGCGAAACGAGACTCTTCGCTCGTGCTCACCGTGCGGCTGTGTAAGAACTGGAGATCTTGAAGCGGACCTGTTCAATGGCTCGGCTCACTATTTCATCGCTGGGCTGAATAGAAGGATGAACCACCAACTCAACCTGTATGGCAGCAAACATTAAACGATCACTTGTTTCTCCCTGTAAGTGTAAAGTTACTGCTTTTCCAAGCTTTTTTTTTTAGCCACCTTCTTGGAGATCCCGTCCTGTATGACAGTGGTGCGGTAGAACTTGAGCAGGCCTTCTCTGGACAGGCTGTAAATCAGGCGTATAATGGTCTTCTTGCAGCACTTTGAGCTAAATCCTCCCTGCTTCTCCTCATCATTGATCATCTTCTGCAGCCTGCAGAAAGAGAAATCTTGTTTTCCAATCTGTCGACTCATGAAAGATAATGATAAAATGTTGGACTGACTGGAAGAGGCCCTCTATGACTTTGAAGTTGCGTACAGCCTCAACGATCAGGTTCTTCCTCCTCAACAAGCGATACGTCTGGTGGGACCTCTCGAAGTATTTTTCTCCTTTGGTAGCCTGAAGGAGGTGGAAAGAAGTGCTAGGTTTCAGCACGAATCTGCTCATCCTAAAAACTGAGAAAGAAGAATATAACACTACCTTGGCTTTTACTTCAACGAGGTTGTTGTTGTCAGGATTCAAATGATCACTCTGAGGCACAGTCCTGGTGGGACACGAGGAAGGCTCTTTCTCCTCTTCAAAAGGATCTTGTTCTGATAAGAGAGAGGGAAAAAAGGACACACATTTATCCAACACTGGAAATATGAAGTTTGACCATTTCAAAACTGTGGCTAAAGCTGGTCGACAGGTGTCTATAACATAATTACCAGCTGGTTGAGGTGCAGAAGGGGTGGATATACTACAGTCTGCAGTTTCATCTGAGTGGAGAGAATGAAAACAGTAAGATGAATAAAAATCAGCAGTTGGCGTATGAAAAGAGTACCGAGGTTCACCTGCTGTAGGTTGTGTGGCTGGGTTTTCAGACAGAGACTCTTCAGTGTTTTCTTTTTCCGACACATTTCGTTTGGCTCTAGATTTCCTTCCAGATTTGACTTCCTTATCGAAGGCTACATCTGCTACGTCCACCGTCCTCACCAAGGCATCCTCCTCTACATCTTTGGTTCGGCCTCTCTTTCCCGCCTTTTGTTTCCTTCGCGATGGCGGGGTTTTGCCGTTGTCCTTAACTGCCGATTCTGAGGTTGATGACATGGCAGGGGCTGAGGGCAGATGGCTGGACAACTGAGGGTCGGATAAGCAGAGAAGCTTGTTCCGTTCTTGCTCCTTAACGAAGAGCTGCAGTTGATCACTCCCACTTGCACACCTGAGACAGACCGAACTCATAAATGCTGCAGCCTCGCAGGAAGACTTTAGAAATGTTCATGAATACACACTTGTGGCTGATAAATTTTGTGGTCCGCTGTCGGCCCTCATCTTCCATGAATCCCTGCAGGGACAGAAAACAAGTAACTCGAACCAAATTTACAGGACGATACTTAAAACAATAGAACAGCTCGAACAAAGTTAAATACCAGATTACCTACAATTCTCTCTCTCTCTCTCAGTGAAATCGAAGCAAACGCTGTTTACATGATCCAAATGATCTCATTCCAAAATCAAACTGGGAAAACTGAAAATGAGGACTGCACGAGCGACATAAACTTAATGTTTGTGTTGGTCTTACCTTGATTACACCCTCTTTCTCCAGCCGCCGGCAGATCATACGAGCTTCCAATTTCCCGATATTCATCCTAAACTTAAGGCCAGACTGGGGAATTCCCTTTGAACCGCAGGATAACACTGGAGAAAAGGCACAAAATACAACTAAATAACATTTTAAACACTTGTTTCTTTCTGGATATTATAAAGACACAAAAAAAAGCTTCCACACACTCCACAAATGTGTTTGCTGTGAGGGTTTCCGCTTACCAATATGATACGCTTGTGACAACATGTCCTGCTCCATGATTCGCCCCTCTGCAGGAAGAGCCCTCCCTGCCTCCGTGTAATCTTCATCTTCGTCGTCGTTATCCTCATCGATGTCATCTTCGGCGATGCTCTTCTTTGAATAAGGCTTCAAAAGTCTCAAACAGCGCACAAGGACTTTATGCCCTGAAAAGTGATCCATATCACGATGTAAAAACTTTGTTGGACAATTTCAAATGAGGTTTTGGAGCCTTTCAAGTTACTGTTCAAATTACCTTTTTTGTAAACGCAGGGTCCAATGCTGGGATCCAAGTCTTCCAGAGGATAATGGTGAGTCTCAACAAACTTGGCAGATCTCATGTACTGAATAACCCGTTTCAAAGTATTATCACTGACATTCTGCAAAAAAGATGATGACAACATGGAAAATGTTACTGAAACTGTACAGAGGAACACAGAGTATCACACATCTATAAAGAGAATTACCAACTGAGCCTTAAGTGTGATAATAGAGGTGACCTGACCAGGCGACCGCTGGAGAAAGTTGGACACGTGCTCCATCAGTATGTCGTACTTAGACCTCCTGAAAAACCAGAAGAGTTGGGAGAGAAGAGAGAAGGAGATAGAATGAATTCAAAGGAAATTTGCACTTAAGAGAATTAGATTTAAGTTTAAGTTGTTAATGGTACGTCACTTTACACTGCCATTACAGTCAAATAAACCTACATGCCTCTTGGACGTGAAAAAAGCAGACCTGTTAATGTGAAAGCGTTTGAGCAGAAGAAGAATGGAGTGCTGCTGCTGTCCTGTCTTCAGTCGTGTGCAGTGAGACTGCATGGTCACGAGTCCATGCTTGACCAGAGATATCCTCAAGTAGTGCAACTTTCGAGCATCAATTCTGTCAAAAACGCAACAGGGGTTGTTAGATAGAGTTCTGACAGCTGGATCAATGTGATCGAGCATCTCACTTGAAGGAGTGCCCGTGCAGATCCTTCTGCAGCTCTCCCTGCCATCGAGCTCGGCCCACTCGTTCCAGTACACAGTACGAGTCATCCTTGAGCTTCAAATCAGGATCACTTTCACTCCCAATCAAAGCTCTGAATCGCATCTTCTGGGACGCCACAACAACAAGTTTTCGGCCATATCTGACCAGGTAAAATGGTAAAAGTACAGATCAAAACGGTTTTTGACACTAAAAACCTGAGATCATAAAATGCTGCAATGTCATAGTACTAATATATATATATACATATAATACATATAGTGGATCTGGTTTCTATAGGCTAGGTCTAAAATTCTTGTTTCTAGGCAGGGTTGGTCATCTCACATTTAGGAAATTACCGTCTAAGCAAACAGTCCAACAACACAAACCTTTCCAGGGCCTCCTGCAGGTTCAGTAAGGGGGTGAAAGACTTGGAGCGGATGTGCTTAGTAACGTCAGTCCTCCGTGTGAAGAATTCACATGAGCCCTGTATTCCATCAGTGTTTTCCAGAATATGGATAGGGTAGATGTCTTTAAACGTTTCAGAAAAGCTTTGCTTTATTTCAATGCCCGTCTCTGGATCAATGTCATCAAACCTGAGAAATACAAAACACACATCAGGACTTAGACTCTTCCGGGTTTGGATTTTCTCCAAAAACAAACAAAAAAAAAAAAACAAATTTGCAAATTCACTAAATGTGTTGTTACATTAAGGTCAAAAGGGCACTCACCTGTCAAACAATACAATATCATCTCTCTCCATTGGGTTTTGATAAAATTTCATGTCGGGGTCGATGGTAAGCGACCTCCATAGGAGCTCCTTGGTGGGTTCGTCAAGCTTGAGGGGGAACTTTGGTTGTCTATTTTCTAGTCTTATCCACAAGGAGGGGAGAGTAATTCCATCCAGCCCCTCCAAAGCCACTTCATCCGCGATTAAACTTAGCGCATCCATGACGAGTTGAGTGTTAGTCGCCGATCATGCTAGCTTTAAAACAGCTAACTGTTACCTGTTGCTTCTGTAGTTTTGTGTGCTCAAAAACTATTGAAAACAGAAATTTACGTACGCCGCTTCGGCTGTATAAAAAAAGTTATCCACATTAAACTCACAAGTAAAACAAAAGAGGAAAATGCTTACTCTACCTACGCTTCCTGTTACGCTTTTACTCGTGTGTTTTGTCCAGTTGCTGTTTCAGACTTTACATTGATGGTTCCACCTAGCGAACAGGAGTGTGTATGGCAGGAAAAGTTTTATATATATATACAGTAAAACGTATCTGTAATTTATATCAAGAAAGATAAGCTTCTATTCCCTACATCTACAGTAGGAATAGAAGCTGTCTTCACAAAAGGTTAGAGGAATAAAATATATTTGTGCTAAAACTGTTTAATTTTGACACAAATCTTTCAGAGAAAGGTTGCTTACATCAATGGAACGAGGGTTATTCCTGTCGGTTACTGCTAAATTCAAATTAAAGCATAAGAAATATAGTATCATTCCTCCCCCGCTTTCCTTGCATCTTTCACTCAAGTCCCTAAGATACTATTTTATGCATGGATAAAGAGGCGAGCCCCATAACCTGGAGGCATCTAAGACACTGGTTCCAGTCCAGACCAGATGTGAGGTTGGCATGGGAGACATGAGAGGAAGAGGAAGAAACCTCGACCGAAATTGTCACCACCACTTTGGGCCCTTGAGCAAGGCCCTTAACCCCCTAGTTGTTGGTTGTTGCTCCCCGTGGCTGCCCACTGCCAGTGTGTGTGTGTTGTACATTGATGTGATGGGAAAAATGCAGAGGTTTAATTTCCACTTGTGTGGATTAATAAAGTCTGAATATATTATGACAGATTGATGGTTTTAAAAGGGTACTTATATGCAGTTATTTACCTGCACCATAAGGTTCAAAACAGATAACAATTGTGCAGTTTACCATCATGGAGGCACGGCAGGTCGTCTACTGACAAAATCAAGAATAAAAGCAAGAAAGAGATTTATTCAACATCTTTATTATGAAGTACCTTTTTAAAAGAAATGTACAAGTGGAACCAGCACAGTGACATCTTGGCATTTACCTTAGAAAAACAGAAACACCGGACATGTGGTGCAGGTCTGACGTGTGTGAAATGATAATGTACATATTTACAGCAGAAGATCCATCAGAACGACGTGAGCGAGCATGACTGAAGCTAAAAACAAATGGGACTGATTGACTGAGAAAAATAAAAATAAAAAAAAAAACTAAAAAAAAAAGCACAGACTGGTTCAATGAAAATATCTCAAAAGATAAACACGATAAAAGGCACTGTGTTTCACACCAACTGACAGATAACAGCTGTTTTAGTTCATTGAATTAAACTTTAAAGTTTGCA
The DNA here is from genome assembly GCA_015343265.1 of Pao palembangensis. Taxonomy (NCBI): domain Eukaryota; kingdom Metazoa; phylum Chordata; class Actinopteri; order Tetraodontiformes; family Tetraodontidae; genus Pao; species Pao palembangensis. The sequence goes on along the minus strand of CM027089.1, from coordinate 1,807,587 downwards.
TTCGACTGTCTTAGGGTGTTCTAATAAAATAATCAGAGGGCCATAAAATAAAAAAGGAAAACATTCCATATAAAGAACATGCTTGGTGATTATTAAATTATATATATATTTTTTTATAAACAAGTAAATATCTAAAATTTTAATTTCATACTGAAGGCATAGCGGATTGAAGTAAGAAAATGTTTCCCTCAAAAACAAACAAACAAAAAAAAAAGACTGATTTAAACTTGACATTCCTGCAGTGTGCAGAAGCCCCTCTTTGACAGGACACATTCATTATCCTACCAGCATAGATATCGCTTCACAATCAGCCCCAAAGTCTGACATCAGTCCTCCCTGGAGACGGTGGTTCCGGATTCAAGGTCAAATTACATTCATCTTATATGGCCGGCGTGCACCACGACAGCGATTGACAGCCGACTGCAGTACTGAAGTGATGCGTGAGGTCTGAAAACATGGAGGAAAATAAGAATATTCTGAGGGACGTGACCCGTGACAGGGAGCCCGGGAGCTGCGAGCACCAGGTAACGCAGAGAGCGAAAAAGACAGCAAACGACAGCTGACGCTGCGAGGTTTGACAGCCACCACGCGGACACATCCTCCTCCACTAAACTCTTCACCTTATTTCATCGTTTACAAATTATGTAAAATGTCAGAGCAGACTGTGAGCGTGCACTTTAAATTACAGGTCAGGTAGCAAAACGATACTGACGCATTAAGAGCTGCTGCAGTAGCGTTTCGTAAGCGTGAATATCTTCACTCCAGTTTCTTAATAATGTAAATTTGAAGCTTTAAGGAAAGCATGTGACGACAGGCTAATTAATTCGAGAGATACTTAATAATAAAAATACGCAGGAGCAGCAGCCCCAGTTCTGCCCAACATCATCACACATTTCTGGCCAGCTGTTTCTTCCAGTTTTTATGATTTATGCTCAACAACATTTAGATGTAGCTTTATATTTGCTCAGAGCCAAGTCAGTACATTTTCCAAAAGTGCAGGGAGTGAACTCCACGCTGAGCTACGAGGTTTGGGAATCTGCACGCAGGTCATTTGTTAGAGGGGAAAAAAAAAGCAGACTCAGGTAAAACGCAGACGCTTCCGGGATAAGAGCCTGCTCTTTGGCTGAGTTCAGACGCACGGTTTAGAGTATGCCCCATCGCAACGACGACGGTCAGGTGGGTAGACAGACACCCGACACACACACCCTCAGTACAACAGAAAAATATGAGAGATGAGGTTACAGTGTGACCAGAAAAAACAAACCAGACCGTGTGGTTGGAGGATGGCACAGTGGTAGTGTGTATGCTTCGGGGGAGTGGGGGGGGGGCAAATATGGCAATATTCATGCAGGAGACCAGAAGTGCACGTCTGAAGGAAGGCAAACAGTACAGATCTGAGGGGTGCGGAGATGCATTAAGAGGGAAATAAACAAGATGGCTGCCCTGAAATGACTAATGAACTATAGAGTTAAAAACATACACAATAATACGACATTGAGATATAATGAAACTTAGGCTGCATTAATAAGTAATAGTACCTGCCTTGTACATACACAGTTAAAAAAAAATGAAACATGTAGCAAGGACGCTTGTCTTATCAAAAAAATATGTAGCTTTGGTAAACAAGTTGTGTGGAGAACTGTCAAACGTGTTCACGTGAGAGATCGCTACATGACATCTAGGAAACCAGGGTGAGAACACTTCTGTTGAGGGGGTGAAGTAGTCAAGAATGGAAAAAGCAGATCCAGCTTCCACGTCACCCACAAATCCTCCATCGTCTCCCCTCATCACTCGCTAACATGGAGACAGGAAAAGGCAGCAACGCTCCCGAACAATAAAACGAAAAACTAACTCTCTTACTATCCCGAGCACCAACTGAAGAGTTTTTGTGGTAATGTAGCAGCATCGTAATGGTCAGAGGACAGTCTCCTCCCGAGAAGATGTGGAAGACTAAATTCCTTCTTTCCAGCAGTCTCACCCTTTCCCAGCCGCACCGGTGGAAGACTGGGAGACATCGGCTTTCCTTCAGACAGCGCTCTGTGAATATCCAGAGGAGACGAGCGATATGTCCTCCTCCGCTCCGGCATTGTCTGCTCTTCGCCGTACGTGGGACTGTTATCCTGATGTTCCGTGAAACACATTTCCCCCTAAATAAATCTAGCTTCTTCCCTTCGGCTTCACTTTGATCTTTTTTCTACTTTTCCGTTTTCTTCTTGGATTGTGATCTGAGCCCAGTATCCGTCCTTCTCCCTCTCAAAATGGCCATTTTGCGTTTCAGTTATCCTCCCGTTGCCACATTTCAGTCAACTTTCTCCACTTTTCCGATGATCTTCTCTTCAAAAATGGGCAAGATGGCGTCGTCGTCACGTACCTCCTCGAACACGACTCCGCAGTCGAACTCATCGCTCACTTTCTTAAAGTAGAACCTGACAAAGGCAAACAGACCAGCTCCAGTATCTCAGCGTTTTAAAGACGCCCCCCCCCCACCTTCCTCGGCTTCAGTTTTAAGAGACCCATCCATGTGTTGGGAAATCTCACCTGTAATGGCCCTTTTTGGTAAGCAGCTCCTTGAACTGGCCCAAAGTCACAACCCGGCCTTTGACCGATGTTCGGTATGGGATGGGTTCTCCGCAGAAGTAGTAAGCCACTGTCATGTTCTCACACACTTGACGTTTACCAGACTTGTGCCTTGTTGGGAGAAGGATGATCATTAAAAATCTAAGAAAAATGGAGGAAGCATACCTGCAGACCTCCCCCTGATCCCCACCTCTGCTTGGCCTGCTGCAGGGCGGTCCTCCTCTTCTCCTCTTCCAGTCTCCTCCTAGCCTCCTCCAGCTGGGTGAGGGGGTTGGGCGCCGGATTGGGGGGCATAGCTGGATCCTGGATGAAAGGGTGGGAGGGCTGGACTTGGGCTGACGATGAGCCGGGGAGGGCTGGTGACACCGAGGAGGGGTTGTTGCGTAGCTGGGCGGAGACCCAGGGGTGCACGGCCCCGGGTCGCTCCACTGAGGTGGGACGCTGTGGCTCGTTGCTGGCTGTCGTCCTTCTGGAACTGCTGGTGCTGCCGCTGGAAGACAAGAGCGGGAAGAGCAGATGAATCTCCCAGACGAGACGGCAGTCTGACAGGATCGTTGAACGCTCTTCTGGTTAACCTAACTCACCCGTGTGAACTCTTCCTCTGTCTGTCTCCGTCCATCATCCACTGCAGGATCTTCTGGTTTCTCTCCAGATCCTCCAGCTGTACCTGGGCCTCCATGCCACGCCCACTCTCGTCACCTTTGCCTGATATCTCTGGTGCCTTCTTGCCGCCTCTCCGTGCCAGCGTGCTGCCTTTACTGCTGCAGGACAGAACAGGTGACGCACACACACACACACGTTAGAGAACATCTAGATGAGAGCAGACTGCGCATAAAAGCAGCACTGCCTACCTGTAGCCCACGCCCTCCAACGTGCCGCCTCCAGCACAGTCAGCATAGTTCCGACTTCTTCCGGGGTCTCCATTCCACATGAAGTTGGGCTGAGACCTGGACCCTGCCTCATCCTGGCCCTCTCTTCCTCTGTGGTGATAGATTTGCTTGTGGTGATGCATGCCTGACACACAGAAGAGGCGTGTTAGGGACACCCGCGACCTCCGGGCTCAGCTGCAGCTGCGTCTGACGGCTCCAGCTCACTCTCCCCAAACTCTACATCCCCTCCTCAGCTTCTTACCTTTGACCCCAGCAGCAGGCAAACCGTGACCTCCCCCTCTGTGTGGGGGGTAGTGAGGTGGTCCAGTTCCTCCGTCGGGTGAACGTGATGATTTGGGAGGAGTGTGTCGTCCCCCTCCCCCTAAGGTGCTGTTTGTTGCCCCTGGCGACTGGCAGCCAGGAGTCTTCATCACTCGCTGCACGTGTTCGTCCAAAATGGACTCCGGGTCATCGTCATGGCAATCTTCCATGGCGACCAGGCCGCCGTAAGTGGTGACAGTTGCCGAGTTTGCAGTGGTCTCTGAATAACGGGCTCCGAAGAGAGGTGGAAATGATGAGGGGAGGGGGAGTGGTATGCTATGAGAAGACATGGAGGTTGTCATGGAGATGTCAGCATCGTCCCCCTCTTCTTCCTATGGGCAGAAGGCGACAGATGTTGGAAGAGCAGCGCATGAGTCAGTATGAAAGGGGTTAGGCTTTTGTCATAATCTGTCTTAACTACTTGCATCAACGCTGTGCGAATGATCGTGGGATTGACAACAACTCACCAGTTGTACTCTCTTGAGTCGCTCTTCCAGTCGTTCCTGAGCCTCCCTCTCTCGGAGAACCGTCTCCAGCCTGCTGATGAGCTGTGCAGCAAACCTCTGAGGCTCTACATGGATGTCCTTTGGCATGCGGTACGTGCGCTGTGTACAGAAGTGTGCACAAATACAATATAATAGCTAAAATGAATACGCTACTTCAGTCAGGCACAAAAGGCTGCTACGCTAACGGTAATTAATAATTAAGTCTGTGACTACCTGGTGATAAAGTCCTACTGATTTGTGTCAATGTTGTCATTAGCGCCATCAGAAGGCTCAATAAGTGCGTTACACTCACGGGTATATGAGGTAGGGGCACACGTCCATTGGCTTTGGCACTTTCATGCATCTCCTTCCGATGCTGCTTCCGATATCTGTACGGAGGAATACCATCTCTGCAGAGAAGACAAAGAAATGATGAGCAAACACTGATCTAACCAGCTCAGTCGTCTCCCAGTCAACAATAATGCAGTGATGGAATGAAAGGAGCCTTTACTGAATGTGTGTGTCTGCTTACACACTGCTGTCGGTCAGTGACATTGTGTCTGCATCACTCGACATGCTCTGCTGCTCGCTGTCATTGGCACTGGTAGCTGGAGCGCGAGCATAGCCCAGGTTAGCGTAGTACGGGTTTACTGGCTCTCGCCACGGCCTGTGAATCAGCAGAGATTATTGGGAATTCATTACCGCACACGGACACCAATTAGTGAAAAACCCAGACGCAAGTGTTTTAGAGAATTAATGTATAAACAATCTTGAGTGCACGGATATGGATCCGGTGTAATCCGCACACACACCTGTACTCTCTGCTGTCTGGCGCTCTCCTCCGGGTGGTCGAGGCCCTCTGTGGTGCCGTCTGCATCAGCAGGCTTTGAGTTAGCCTTCCCGCTGGTGTATCACCACACTCGTCCTCCTCTTTCTCTTCCTCTACATCCCTCCCTCCACCACCTCCACACCTGAAAGCAAATCACAATTGGGAGTGATGTGGACAGAAAAACAACCTGTAATGTTTTCTTTGTTACAGCGGTGACGCATCTTCTAACCTCCACTCCTCGTCCTCTGCCAGTGTGGGCAGGTACCCGGGCACAGGCTTGACCGGACCCGATGATGGGCTCTGGTCACTGGGGTTTGGTTTGGGACTCTCTCCACCTGTCCGAGTGTACTCCAGGTACAGATCTGACTTGAGGAAGAGAGGGTAGGTGTTCTCCTCCATCACGCTCTGGATCTCTATTTGTGCCTGGAAAAAAGAAACGGAGAACTGAGGCCTCAAGGTGTTTATATTTATCTCGGACTTTTTAGATTAATTCCACCAACACTGTGATGACACACACTCTTGGATGCTGAAGCAAACATGGCTGTCTAAAAGGCTACGACCCTGCTCTCGGCTAAGACATCCACTGCTAACTTTGAAAAAGGACTCCAGCTATCAGGTTTTTCAGGTTATTTTCTGTAATGCTGATACAACATTTTCTTTGTCTAAATGCAAAGTTGGTGGCGGTGATCAGGTTGGATTTATTTAACAAAAAACAATTTGTCAGGTTGTTAATCAAACAACTTTTACTTGGTCATGACAGCAGGGAAACCTGAAGCCAACATAAAGTCACACAAAACTACTCACAACTGAGAACTGAGCATAATTATTATTTTTTAATATCAAGTACAGCCCCACAGCAACTCAGATTATCAGCACTATTAATAAATGGTCGTCCCACAGGGCAGAAATCAGATTGCGTTACAGTATCCTTGTCAGGTTCTGAAAGCAATCTCAAATTTATCCCCAATCCAAATCCATGAACAAACCATGGCTTCTTTACCTGTTCAAACATGGCAGGGTCGGGATGCGGCCTTCCCACACAGTCTCTGATGAAACTCTTGGTGGCTGCTTTGATCTGTCTGGAGACAATCCCACTTCCATCCACAATGTACTTCCTGTAGATGGCCTTGGCCAGCTTCGCCCTCTTCTCTTGGCTGGTCTTCCTGAATCCCGAGCAAGCAAACCAGAAATCGAGAAGGTCTGCACACCCTTCCTGACACAGGAAATTTCGAAACAGATGGATGCCTTCCTGGTCATCTAACAGAGAGTGGAGTGACTCTGCCCACTTCAGGTAAGGTGGAGTTGGCGAGGCAGAGCCCTCGGGTTCGTAACCCAAGTCCAGATCAGGGCGACGTGGAGTCGCAGATGACGAGGAAGGTGTGTGGCTCGATGCATCCCCCATTTTTGATGAAGAAGACGACGAAAGATAACCGAGGGTCTGGGAAAGGGTGGCTGGACGGGTGCTGGATGATTGGACTGGTGGGTCCACATCAGATCCCTCCTCACCAGGGACTGGAGGTCGTGGAGCATCCTCAGTAAAGTGTGTAGGGCCATTTAAAGAGGCCAAAACCCCACCTCCACTCCTGTACCCAATCCCATGTAATTCTCTGACAACACTCATGTCTCTGAATGCACAGGCCGGAGGTCAGATTCTGGCCTCCAGCAATGATTTTGCTGGCAAAAGATTCTCCCTAAAATAGAAAAACAAACAAGTTTTAGCAGCAGCGACAATTGATTCAGACTACTAGTGCATTATTAGAATAACTTTTAATCTATTTGACTAATAAGTGTGTCAGTACACAATTTCTGAATAGCCTTAATACACCAAAAAAAAATAAAAATGCTGTGAAGACAGATGAACTCAGAGTACAGACATTTACAATGAAGAAAACCGATTGACAGAAACTACAAATATTGAAAGAGTGAACTTTATATTTGATTAATAGACTCTTTAGGAATCTGTCGTTTACCACCTCAGTTACTGGCACAACAAAAACATTCAAATGCTAAACGCTACAGTACCAAGCTAAAACACATAACTAACTTTATATCGTTAGATCACTGGCTAGCTTAAATGCTACAGCTAACAGTTGCCAAAACAAAGCTTTCTCATCGCGTCAGCGGTCTTATTATTCCATATAATGCAACATATGATAACAAGCTATGGCAGCTAGCAAGCCGTGTAGCAATGCCACCACCAGTGCCAATGCTTTGAAGTGGGAATCTCATTCATCTTGGCCTGCAAAGACGGTGGGGGGATGGGTACAGAAACAAACTCTACAACCACACAAGACGGGCCCGTATGCAAAAACACTTTAGCACAAACGCACTTTAGATGCTTCAATTTGCAAAGAAAACTCGTGTCAAAGTACTGCCAACTTTCCCACTCATTCACCCCGCAGAATCAGACAATCAAAGATCAAACAAAACAAGAAAGCGAGGGCACGTTTTCCACTCTAGTGGACGCAGCGCCAGCTAGCCTGGTGTCTTAGCTAGTTTTAGTTAGCCTGTTAGCTGGCTAGCCTCCCGTGTTTTGCACCAAAGTGTCAGTCCTACCGTCTCTGAAAGCCCGATCCCCGTGATCCGCTGCATCGGGGATACTGGCGAGAACTATACAATCCAAAACGCAGCATATGGATATCTTTCTGATATTAAAAATAAACGAAAATAACCCGTCGCCTGCCCCCTAACTCCCCATGGTGGCTGGTTTCTGGGCAATAATACAGCGCTCGAGAGTACGTGCGCGCACGCCGACGTCGTCTGATACGTAGAAACAGACCAAACAGATCGCGTTCAACACGTCCAGCAAAGTTAATTCATTGCCATAAAATCAAATCTATTCATTCAGTCAACAACGAAACAACGTCAACTTTGAAAAGTTTGCTCAATGAACTCACTCTTAAGTTTAGCACTCCTATTTAAGGAACAACCAACAATACTTGGTTCCAACAGTATATTCGAGTATTTGATATTCAGTTTTTACACCACTTTTTATGCCAAGTAACTATCTTCTCCTATTTAACATAATAGATACATTTCACCTGATTCCAGGGTGCTAGGTGGTTAACAGGGCTAGAAACAAAATTAGCTAGTTATGGCCCAAATTAAAAATACTAACATGTATTTGCATGCCACCAACAGAAAATGATGATGCAGTGTATTTATCTGTAAATTCCAAAAATGTAATATATATATATATATATATATATATATATATATATATATATATATATATACTGTAAATACACGTATTATAAACGGATATCCAAATATCTGTTTTTATTTTGGTGGGTTTTTTTTTTGAAAAGGCAGAAATGTATTCTATTTATAGTAGTTCTATGTCACGATAGCGAACTGCAAACAGTGCCCCTGGTGGTAACATGTGGTCACTACACGCTTGTTCCTCTAAAAATGTTTTTTTTTTTTTTTTTAATTGACTAAAATTGAAAAAAGAAATAGTAAACGGAGTGGTTTGTAAGAGATTGTGCACAAAGCGGAATGCTAAATAAAATACAGAATATATTAAAACTAAAAAAATCTAACCAGTCCGACAAATTTCAGCTTTAGAATACAAAATCAGGCTTTGACTTTGCTGTTGTTGAGCCTATGTGCCTGTAAGATTATTCTTTGACAAAACCACAATGTCAGTGAGCAGATGTCACAAAGACAAGAAGGAATTTCTTACCTCCAAACAGGTGCAGAGTTAAACGGAGACCACCTCCGCCGGCGGAATGACTGACAGAACGGAGAGAAATCACTGCGCCGCCACCCGAGCATCCTGCCTCCTGTCACTCTGCTACCCGTGGCTGTCAGTGTGTGTGTGTGTGTGTGTGTGTGTGTGTGTGTGTGTGTGTGTGTGTGTGTGTGTGTGTGTGTGTGTGTGTGTGTGTAAAGAGAGAGAGAGAAAGAGGGAAAGAGATGAGAACTAAGACAATGTTGCTGCTGCTGCTGCTGCTACTAATAATAATAATAATTGGTTAGTTTACCATGCCTCAGCTTTCCAGGCTAGCTGGCTAATGTAAGATCCGGTGGTTCAGGCGTTCTCGACCAGGTCCAGTCCTGGATGAACAGTTCTTCCATGGTAACCTACAGAAACAGACGTATTATTGCATCTTAGATCAGGAGGATGCCCTCACACAGGGTTGACTGGAAGACCTTAAAGTCAAGCTAAATGTGCCTCATTATGCAGATGTATTCATGTCCTCAACAGTAAACAGTCGTACACACGCAGGTTCCTGCTGCAACAGGCTGACGTTGTTATGGTTGCTGCAGTGCCCCCGGAGACAATGAGGAGAGAGGGCAGAGAGACAAAGGCAGCATACTGAGGAAGATGAACTTGACCTTTATGATGTCTTGGCGAGGAGGTTGGGGGCATGTCGGTACTTATGAATCTGTAATGACTCTAGACTGTGTGTGTGTGTGTGTGTGTGTGTGTGTGTGTGTGTGTGTGTGTGTGTAGGTCTGTGCTCTTAGTTAAGAAAGGTCATCACATGGAGGGCTACCACACCTGAACACACTCTCTGCCCATTAGAGCCACACAGTATTGTATTGCACACATGCACGCTTATTTATGCTCCTGTTGCTCTCACAACACGTAGGCTGAAATGGGACAAATGAGATGAATAAAATCTGCCTTTCGACACATTTAACAGTCACAAATCAAACATTTTATCTTGGATTTTTGTAAAAACCTGTTAAAAAGGGATTAGCCCTTTGGGTTATATTAAAGATGCATCCCTCAATAAATGAACATTTAAAAATATTATTTATGTTTAAAAGTCAAACAGCATAATGGTCAGGACAGAATTCTGAAACATCACCAAAGCTCCGCCCAATTCCGCTTCCCAATCTGCCTCTAGGGGGAGAAGCAGGCAGAAGATGGAGGATTATTCTTAAGCAGTTTTGCAGAAAACGACTAAGTGAACAATCCCTGCATGTGTAAAACAGATATAACATACTCTTGAATAGAAGTCAGCACCTACTGGATTTTCCGCCATATTGGCAACATTATGTAATTAGGTGTAAATGCTGTATATACAGCATGTGTGTGTGCAGATGTCAACCCTGATTATGATGTCAACCGTGCGTGAACAATCTACCAATGAGCTGCAGATCTTTGAAAAACAGTTTAATCCACACTGAAAGTCTTAGTAAAGGACGTAAAGTCTTAACTTTTAAATCTCTGGGATCTGTCGGGTACGGAATTAATCACTTTCAGGTATCGGTGAGTTATTAATTCTTAAATGGAGGCCGCGTCTTTAGGTCGCTGCGATGGGGCCTTTTGTCAGCGTGCTAGTCCAGCTCAGGGGTCCCTTTTGTTCCAGCTGCCACAGCAGATTTGGGCGTCTGTACGGAGGCCTGTCAGAAACAGGCTTATCTCTTGGGGGCCTCCCGGCACAAAGGCCCATTTAGATGCTCCGAGAGACTGAAATCTTCATTATGTACCTTCTAGAAAGGGGAAACAGACCTCCGCTCTTCAACTAAATTAATTGCAGACAAGTTATTTATATGGCCACCATAAAACAAAGGATACTGAGGATTCGGCAGCTTTTTCTGTCAGACCTGGAGTGAGAGGCCAGCTCTGGCTTTTGTATGAATTTGGACTCTCACACAGTAACTGCACAGGGGTAGTTAAGATACTAAAGATGAAATATAAAGAAGATGCCAGTATCATCCCTCCATCTATCCATCCATCCATCTGCTGGCCTTTCCCAGCCTTGTCTGTAGTACGAGTGTCAGTATATCTGCCATGGCGTCCCGCTGATGTGTATTGTGATGGGATTGAATACTCCAGCTACCAATATGGCCTGCACCAATGCTGGATTAGCCACAGTGGATTAGCAGGCTGCCCTCCTGCTGCTTATTCAAATATTGTTTCACGTATTGTCATCATCAGGGCAGAGCTGCGGCCCTGCAGCCCGGGAGCCGCAGAATATTCTCAAATTAAGAAAAAATATCTTTGCTTCCATTTGGCCACAAAAGAATTTCATTTTTCTCCACAGACGTGGAACAACGGAGCGAAGGGAAGGTGCCGACGGGGTTCGGGGAGCGCCTGCATCCACATAACAGGCAGAAAAGGGCGGATGGAGAGATGATGGAGAGCGAAACCCAAGCAAGGCCAAAATCAGGCATGAAAGCGTGCCTTGATCTTTGATACACGGTGTTCTTCTCTTTTTTTCCTGCTCTCTTTCTCACACATACACTTGGGAGTCAAGGCAATTGATGTGCTGCCTTTGATGGCAAAGAGAGGCCTAGATTAAGAGCCAAAAGACCATGATGAAAGGGCTGAGAAAAAGAAAGAAAATGGCAAGAAATTTGTTATTAGATGGAACGGCGAGTCACGATAAATACTCAGGATGGAGCGACGGTAAGCAGACGCCGGAGCGTCTGAGGGTTTGGTGGTTCAATGGCAGCGGAGGAGAGGCTGAGGTAGACAGAGAGCTTACCGTGCTAGCGTAGCGGCGGTGGTGGCGGAGGTCGGCTTGGCGGTTCCAGCGCGTCATGCCGGTGGTCATCCTGTCAAAAGAAAGGGAGTGAAAGCGCTTGATGGTCATCCGGGGTTCCGAGGGGTGATGCGGCGGTCTGGACGCCAGTGGACGTCCCAGTGCAGGAGCAGTCGCCATCTTTGTCCCGTTGTTGTCTTGGATATTCTCTCCCGTGTCTTCATCCCTCCTCTTTCCTTTGATCATTCCACCCTCCCATGCTCTCTGCCGTATGACATCATCACGCAGCGCTATCGACGGGCATCAAAGAACCACCAGGCAGGACGGCACATCAGTCCGTCTGTGCATTTGAAAGGATTGTAAATATGGAGCATAAAGACCGCCGTAGCCCCCCCTGCTCCCTGCATGCACTCTCCCTGCAGACGGGTGGTTTATTAGGCCACTACTAAACTAAACACACCCTCGCACCACCCAACTCTGACGGGTGTAGCCCAAGACCCCCTGCTGTGCCTGCAGCGTTTGAAGATGTGCTCAACGGATTCATTCATGCCGGAACCTCGCTTCTTTTCTCCATATTCCTCATTTTCAGCCTCCTTTTCCATCATTTTAAGCAGCCTCAGTCAACACAAGTGTGTCCTTTGGCCAAGTTAAGTTAAATGACAGTTAAATCCTCCTCCAGCTCATCGAGCTACACTCCCCCGTACGCTGCTGCCCCTCCTTCCTCCCACTTTGACTCTCGGGCCTGCTACAGCTGCTGGGTACCATTTCCAATCCTGTTAGAGTTGTATGTCCTGTTGAGGAGCCCCTCTGTCTGTCTGTCATCTGCCTGAAAATCACATATATGTTTCACTGTCACACACTCAGCCCTCTTCAGCAGTTGTGCCCCCCCAACACACACACACACACACACACACACACACATGCAAACGCAAAGAATTAGCCACTGAAGATGGAGTGTTTAACCCCCCAAAAAAAATAGTTTTCTGGTTGAGTAATTGAGTAAGGTGGCTATAGAGTTTTTAACTTTTAAGACTTTACTGGCCAAATATTTTGTCCTGTTTCAACCGCAACATGTTAATTGGCTGTAAAAGAGCTCATTATTATTATTTATTTATTTTTTTTTTTTTCGACAGAAGCTGGCTTTGGTATCACACCAGACTTGTTTTACGAATGAAAAGTTAGTGATTAAATATTAAAATACCTTCAAAACTACCTTCAAATATTGTACACCACCTTCTAAAAGAGATTAAATCAAATTTCTATCACGTTTACTGTCGATATACCTATATTACGTGAGAAAAGCTAATTTTGTGTAAAATATTTTGCAGCACAGAAGCTGGGAGCAGTTTAGTTTCCACTGGGATGCACATCAGACTCAGTGTTGGGATTTCTGTCTAAAAGTGGAGCATTGCTCTTGCAGCTGATTACTGAAAGGGAATAATAAGGAAATGTTTCAGAGTCACACAGCTGATATCCTGGTGCCGCCTCCTCTCTGTTTACTTCCTCCATCATCCATTCAGGCTTTCACTGGCATCTTCGCTCCGCACGCTGCCCTGCTGCCTCTCTGCCCTCGCCTCACCTCTCCTGTCTCATTAATTGTCAAGGTTCCTGTTGGGCTTATGCTAAAGCGTGCATTTTTCTTTCCTACTGCAAAGCACCCTTGGAGTGGATTATGCCGCTGCTGCTGAATGTGTGGAAGAGGAAAGATGTGTTGATTTATTCTTCTCTGCTGGATGAAGCTGCGGCTAACCTAAAAAAAAAATAAAAACAACAAAAAAAACCTCTTCTTGTCCAATAACCTAAACAGTGATTTACATCCAAACAGGAGCCTCTTTTAGGTATTAAGAAATGTAATTTCACATTTAAAAATGCCCATTCCCCCCCCCCCCCCCCCCCACACACACACAAATTAGCTCCATAATCCTAATCAAAAATCCGACAGCTGATTGCTCCCATTCAGCGTGGACAAAACAGGAACGTCTGGAGTCAATGCGTCTACTCTGGTCCCTACCTGTAGGATTGTTGGGGCAACAGTAAACAGCACCAAGCTGACAGGCTGTAGAGGCTTGATAAGCATTTCTCATTACTGAACCTCACACACACACACACACACACATACACACACACACATCCAGAATCTCCCAGAGATGTCCTCCATGCCATCCCTGCAACAATGGGCAGAAATAAATAAAGAAGTCAGTGTGTGCACGTGTGTGACAAAGCATCTGGAAGCCATAAAGTGACACCCTGGGATGAGACAATGAGCAAGACCAGGACTGCCAACGGCCACACGTGGGCTGAGCTAAGCACCATATTTTGCATTTGCACAATCTAATTCCTTTAATTCTATAAAGAATATAAGAACAAAACAGAGGATTCAAAAAATACATTTAAAAAAAAGTCATGATTGTCTGCGCTCTTCTGGCCACGTGTCACAATTACTCACATTTTCATGACATTTTAATCAAAAAGACAACGTTTGTGTTGCTCTTTTCTCTGGATTAAACTGAACCAAACTAGTTTTGACTGGCTGAAACGGTAAAGAATGAACTTGCTGCGACACAAAGTCGTGCGGGGGCTGAATCCATTGTTGGACTAAAGTGAGACAAATGAGACCCTGGAGAGCTCTACTTAACTACTCATAAAGGTCAGATATGAAGCCACACCAGTAGATGCTAATCCTGACCCCTGGGACCACCGGCACATGCGTCTGTGGATGCGATTGTTTCACACGATGGTGACATTTAGACCTGAATAAGCACACCGTCCTGGGTGGCACGGCGGCGTGTGCGTGTGCGTGTGCACGCCTCTAGCTGGAAAGCAACCGGCCTCCAGTTTCCACTTGAGGATTAATTAGACTTGAAGTTGAGGGCAATTAAAACATCAGAGGCCATTAAGTCATGTAAATGTGTGCACATGCTTGGTTTTGGGAGTATTCTTTTCATTTTTGGGTAAATAGTGTTTTTGATGACATTCTTAATTTCCATTATTGCAAAATAATAGCTGGCCCATATATAAAACTGGATTTTTTTTATTACATTACGTAGCTCTCAGCAGAGACATCATTAAGACCATGGTTTCATTATGGTGAACAGTCAGACAGACTAATTGGTGTTGCGGTAATAACACACTGGCAGGCTGGAAACACGCAACTGTGTTGCAGCCTGGCAGCGGGTCACGCTGATTAGGGCACCTGAGAGCCAGCTGAGACGCAATTTGTGAGCGTTGAGCGGAATGTTGCCGAGATAACGACAGGAGGGTCACAATAACAGTTCAGCATAGCTGTAATGAGCAGCAATAAATGTATGATTGTTGCTGCGTGTTTGTGCGTTCGTGGACTGGAGGAGTGTATAACCGTATAACACGGCACTCTGCACAAGGGTGCTTTAGGCTTATATTAGGCCTCTCGTAATTTTAGATGTTCAAGTTTTGTCGCTGTAAAATTGTCTATATGGGGTAATACATTCAAAAGCAAAGCAAAAAAAATATAGACTATGACTACCACAGAAAGGTGAGAAACAGGATATAGCATCAACCTGCTGTCAACTCATTGAATTAAATGCTCATATAATATTAACAATACATGATATATTTTATTAAATTACCAGCTAAATTATATTATGGCCACAAAAAGTGTCGCTTTTACTCATTTGACAAAAAGAAAAAAAACTGGATGATTTACCAACTATTAAAATGATGTGAATCCTAGTTATTATATTAAACAGCCTTATAAACAGTTTAAACACATTTGGAAAATTCATGAAGAAGCAGTTTATGAGAAAAATGAGTACAGTAGAAATTAAGGGATTTTAACACAAATATTTGAGGGGAAAAGATGGCTCCACCCAACCGTAGGACACTAGCGGAAGTCCACGTTTCTACTAAATGTGTGATTACCTCCATCTTGTGGCGAAGAGAAGAACTGCAAGTAAAAACAACAGCATTCTATGCAGACGCCAGTGGACGTCAGAACTTTATCCCTTTTGCATCAAGAGCTGAAGAGCAAATGTACCATGAGAAAATGACAAAAAACTGTCACATATTTCTGATTAAAGACTATTTAGAAAAGACACATCATGTACTATTGTAAGCAAAAACAAAAAAAGCTAAAAAACATGAAATAAAATTACCGCATGATGCTTTTGAATACTGAGATTTAAAAAAATCTCTTATTCAGCTAAAAAAAAAAAAAATTTGCACTGAACATGCCCTTTTAAGACAAAAACACCATAATTTAAAGCGACTTGATGATTGTTTTGATTTTTAAAAATAAAGAATACGAGTGAGCTATCACTCTCCATTACTTTCAACCTTATCGACTGCCACGTTGTCCTGTTGCATGTTTTTGATGCCATTTTCTTCATCTACCCTTTTCTCTTTGTCTGTCTCCTCTGTGTCTTGGGCCTCCTTCTGCTCTGCTGTGTTGGGCTCTGTTTTTGCCGTGTTTCCATCAGCCTTCTGTGTTTCGTCTTTCACCACTTCCTGGACATTGTATTTTCTGTACAGTGTATAGTCTTTCACCACGCTGACGCAGCACACCGCTTTGATGACCTCCACGATGATCGTCAGTTTAGGGCTGGTCAAGTCAACTTTGTTTTTAGGGTTTAACTTCCCCACAAGACCTGTCGTGGTCAAAGACGTTTAACTATTTCACTCTTGCTATTATTAGGTAAAATAATTACATTACATTAGCAATGCAAGCCTCTGTACCTGCAATTGATTTGATGATCTCGTCCCTCTTGTTGTGGCTGCTGTTTCGGGCCTTGAAGGCGATCTGGTAGGTAGCAGAGTTGGGAGTTTTGAACCAAGGCTCCAGGAAAGTGGTCAGATACTTCAGCATGTCCTCCTGAAAGGCCTTACACGTTCCAGTAACCTGGGTGAGGAGACGAGAACAACACCCAACGGACATTAAAACAGACCAAATGGGTCCTGACAAACACAGTTGGATTGACATTCGCTTCTTACTGGCAGCATCCGAAGGATCATACGCGACTTCTTCTTCTTAGTGGTGTGGAGGTCGGACAGGATGTGATGAACCAGCTTGTCAGACTCTAGGAGCCAAAGAAAAACACACTAGTTGTGGCAGGCAGGCCAGAATACACCATCGGTGTTCCACACTGTGAAAATATTTACCCAGATTGTGAGTTTTAATAAAGATGACATTGTTTGCTCCGCTCTGCAAGGCCTGGAAGCGCCTCTCCTGCTTAGTTCCAGAAGCTTGCAGCTGTGCCACTTCCTTCTTCAGGGCTGCAGCCACATCCTCCTCTTCTGCCTCCTCTTCTTCACTGCTGGTTCCATCGTTGTCCTCTAACTTTGAGCACAAGAATATGTCAGCATATGCTATACACATAGAAAACAAAGCTCTGCTGTGGACTTTTTATCTTCATTCACAGACACATCAAACATACTTTTCCCAATCACTGGTCGTCCCCTTGCACACAGACTGACAGAAGGGCCTCAGTGTATCAGTAAAAATAACCCCCCTCCCCCCCTTGTACTCACCTTCTCGGGCCCGTACAGCTCTTCGGCGTACTCGTTGAGCAGGTTGAAGGCCTCCGCCGTGCACTTCCTCTCGTTCATGTTACATGTGATCAGAATCCCCCGCATGCCCACCTCCAGTTCCCGGGAGCCCTTCCACCGTTTGCTCTGGTGACCGGCCCCGTATCGCTTCTTGCTCCGTTTTTTGGCGTCGCTGGCCCCAGCCGACATGTTAGCAGAAATGCTTCTGGGAAAAAGTCACAAATGAGTTGATTTACGCTAACCAGCAGCTGCCTATGCGCTTGTTTTGGTCCGCCTCCACTCTTAGCTGTATTAGTTATTAGCTCCGCGGTTGACGCTAAAGGGCGTTCCGATATTTACAAAATGGAGCGACTGAGAATGTCAAAACAATTAAATGAAATTATAAAATAATCCGAAAGCAAAGGCTCAGCGAGTAAGCAAGCGTTCTCAGTCACAACACAACACGCTTTGAGTTGTCCTCACGGCGAGCGCGGAGGGACAAAAAGGATATGAGCCGGAACGCGAACCAAGTAGGCGAATAAGGTAAATAGCGCACATAATTTCAGTGATATTTCGATTAAGAGGTATAATCTTATCACTGCAAATGGTAACTGCTGGAAAAATGCAAACTATCAAGCACAACAAAGTATATGTGGTATATACTGCTGCTGAAGACGGGATTATTAAGAAAGACCAAACCCATGTTCACTCGCAAGCTTTGAAGCCAATGTCATAAAGTCACAATAAATGAATTCACACGAGAGGAAAAGTCGATGTAAAAACCTTTATTTTTCCTTTTCCCCAAGAGCAATGAGGAACAAAATCACAGTGCTGAACTTTGAAGTGCAAAAAAACAATGTAAAAAATAAAGTCTTCGATTGGCAGAATGTGCAAAACAGAATTTGGTAACAGTAATAATATCAGCCGTTAATAGTTTTCCCCTAAAATGTTAACAAAATTAGACAGGTCTGCATTTGAAATACAATTAAAATTGTACAGTTTCATTTCAAATCTATGGGTTTTCCACTGAATTAGTGCTGATTTATTGACCTCAACGTCCAACATTTCATGGTTTCAGACAGCTGCTGCAGCAACAAGACTTCAGAGGAATCACGCACGCTGTCTGCTCCAGTTTCATTTAAATAGTAGGTCAGTTCTCTAAAGGATTACACTTCATTAAAAATAAAATCAAATTATCTGTCCTTATTTTGTTCTACCTTCAGAGGTGAGTCTGTCCATCTCAGTTCTACATCCGACAAGAAACATCAGCCCGGTGTCGGAACATCACTGCTGCAACCCTCAGGACCGCTGTGGTCTGGGACTGCACTCAATGCATGTCTGAATCCACACAGTGACCATCCAATAGATATCCGGGGAAGTCAGAAAGCAGCAAACGAGCCAATCAAACATTCATCTGTGGCAAATACCCTTCTTTAGTTGCTGTGGACTGAAAGGTGTTACAAAGCCTGGCTGGCTGCGTGCTGCCCGTCACAGCGCCTGAGTTTCTGGGTGCATGAGATGTCGCACCACCAAGTCTATATTGATAATAGGACTCAGGTACAAGGCCCAGTAGAAGAGGCAGTTGCACACAAACTGCGGGATGAAAGGCCACAGGACGGCGAAGGCGAACCCCTGAGATAACATCTTCCACACGTGGTTCCACATCTTGTTCGGAAGAGATCTAAACAAGGTGAAGTCACAAAATCCGGATCTAATCGGTTCATTTTAGACTATTACAATCACCCGTGTGTGTACCTGATTTCAGCTCCCACCCAGAGCCGCCACAGGGCACAGCCTTCCAGCAAGGACAGCAGCACAGTGTTGACGATCACGAAGCGGGAGGTCCAGTAATGCACGGCCAGCCAGTCCCAGGCAAACTCCGCTATCAGCTGGTACGGAAGCAGCAGGTACTTGAGGAGAAACTCCGTCCACTGTCCCAAACTGGGCTCCAGCTGTGAACGGCAGGAGCGCCGCAAACAACATCAACAGACTAAAACATACACGGCAATAAAATAAAAGTGCAGTTGCCAGTCCAACACTCTGAAATGAGATTCTAGGTTTAGAGTTTTTCTTTAATATCTGAAAAGATATTGAATGTCAGTTTGTGAAGAGTCACCTGTGTGTTGAGGAAAATGCTCTCCGAGCGCTCCGCGTGTGCGAGGGCGGGACAACACGTGTGGAGGAATGGCAGGAAGGTTTCAGTGTAATCGAATAAATACAGATAGAAGAGAGTGAGACGAGGAGAGCGCTTCAGCGAGTAGAGCAAGAACAGAGACTTCCCCGCATTCGCCTCCTGAGAGCGACAGCACAGAAATCAGTCACAAATACTTTTGTTTGTTTTGTATTTCTTTGGCAGAGAGCAGAATCTTTACCTTGTATTCCCAGAGGTTCTGCGGTGGTTTGACACCCAGGAGTTTAATTCGGTCCAGCTCAGCCAGAACAGCCCGCCGGTGAGCCTGATTTTCAATGTTATATGGAGGTTTTAACAGCTCCTCTTCTCCCAGCATCAAGAGCAGCCTATGGTGAGAAGACATCCCATAACACAAGAATTACAACATGTTTCACAATCAGAACACTGTTCTGTAGGTCGTACAGAACATTTTTACCTCCCGTTGACGTTCTCCTGCTGGAAGGGTTCTCTGTAAAGCTGCGCCCAGGTACCCAGCTGGTCCAGCCATGACAGGACTTCCTCCGGCGTCCAGCGGGACACCGGTTTGCTGATCAGCGGATCGTGCTGATCATCAACACCAGTGCTCCAGTGATACACCAGCACCATCACCTGGGAACACATACAGGCTTAATCCACAAACTCCTCCACCTGATCACTTCTGGCTGGGTGTCTATGAGTGGGCCTGTGGAAGTGCTGCAAAACACAGACCTTATTTCATCACAAATCAAAGTCAAAAGAATAAAATGCTGTCATCTATTTACACTCCCACAGGCACACAAACTCACTGCAATGTGGCAAAATACACAGTGACATTGCTCTCAGGTTCCACATGGACAAAATAAACATGGTCTCTTTACCTGATCGAACCTTGTGTCTGAAGGACTTGGAAAAATTTCTGTCATGTAATTAAAAACTGATGACTGAAACGCTGACAAAAACAGTAAACAGATAACAGCAAAACATCACCAAATGTTTAAAGACGTACAGCCACACAGGAGAGCGCAGTCAGGACTCCAGAGAAGAAGATTCCTGCTCCTTTGCTCTGTTTGGTCTTGGATCTACCCAAGTTGTCGCCGTACCTAAAATACAGATTTTCAGTCACCGTTTCCATTTTTCAAAACACAAAAAGGTGTGAAGCATTGCTTCTACTGCATCACTTCCCTCTACTACCTCTGGAAGGCCAGCAGGCTCCGGGAGATTTTGGGGTCATCTTGGATTTCTGTTCTCCTCTGCTGAACAATGCTGCTGAAGAGCTTGTTAGTTGCATCCCTTGAGGAGAGCATCAGGAGAAAAGTGAATTATAACAAAGCAAAATGTATTTTTGTGCATTGCACACAAATCTGCATTGTTTCACTACATGTATAATAATCACAGAGTTTTGAGGCTTCTGCACATTAGAAAAATGTTTAGTGTGATCACATTGGGCAGTGAAAAGCACACCTCAGCAGTATGTTGACTTTAGGAAAGCCTTCCCACTTCTCCCGGCACTCAGGGCACTCATTCTTGTGAGAAGATTCCCACCACAGAGCCAGACAGTGGCGGCAAAAGTTATGTCCGCAGGTCAGGGTGGTGGGGTTCACCAAGATGTCGTAGCAGCAGTGACAGGAGAACTCGTGTTCCAAGACACTGGTAGTGGTGGAAGTCGGCTCAAGAGATTCAGACTGGGGGGATGACAATAATGCTTCCAGATCGTCATCTGATGAATCCCACTCCATCTGGTGAAAGATATCCAAGTCTGAAAAACAGGATTTAAAACAAAAATACCTGAAAAACTTCACCCAAGTTTGAATTATACATGCATACACTAATTACTTTGAGACAACTGCCCGAGCTCGATGTGTATAAATCTATGTATTACATTTAATAATTTTGTTAGGTTCGATCAAGGGTGCTTCCTTCGCAACAAAAACTAATGTAAAAGGAAAACCAGAGTTTGAATTTGTAAATGGAGGCCATTAAGCTGTGATCATAGTTAAATTGGTTATAAATAAGTGCAGTGCCTGTGCAGATGTTGTACTTCCCGACCTACAAGAAGCCTTTGGACACAAACGTGGAGACAGATTTGAGTTAAGAATAAGTCTTATAAAAGCACATTTTTGCGTAACTGAAAGGCTTAACAGTAAACACAATGAGCTTTTATTTCGATAATGTAGTCACACTTATTAAGACATTGGCGTTTTATATAATTTGTTGGCTGCGTAAAGTTGACTTAATTCTAATGAGGGTAGCTAGGCTAGATAGTTAGCTAGCTTTGCTCGCTAGGTCAGCAGCTAGCTCAATTTAGTGTTAAACGACAGTTCTGCACCATGACAAGTCCTAAAAGCTATTGTCAGCATTACCGAAACAACAAGGCATCTTTGAAATAACAAGGCAGGTTATTGCGGTAACAGAAAGTAGATGACTGCTGAGTTTGCATTAACATAAGCGCTAGTAGTTGCTAAAGGGTTTACCTCGCTTCCGGGAAAGCTTCTGACAGATTACAAGAAAGGGAAAAACATGACTCTCCGTGTCTTCCGGCTGCAAGTTTGCCCTAAATTAAACCGCTCACTGACTTAAAACTCATTTCTGCTTAACTGACCGTCGCCATGGCTCCACAGTTCGACTCCGCATCACTATGCAGCAACACGCCCACGACCACCACAGAGCCGCGTGTCACACTTGCTCGTCACAGGGCCGGCGATCACGCATTTACTTACTCACTCACTCACTCACTCACGCACGCACGCACTTACCCATTGGAGAGTTGTGTGTGCAAAGACGAGCGGCGTCGCTCTCGTTGACGTTGTAAAGCCCGAGAGGCGCAGTTGTTTTCGGCCTTGTTGCATTTAAAAGCTGCCTCGGTTCAAAGTTCAGATACGCGGCTGAAGCTCACTGCGGTTCAAACACCCACCGCAAAGAAGCAGAATATTCACAATATTCAGGACGCATAACACTGCTGTATGAGGGAAATAACATCAACGCAGCTTGTAAACTCACTTGTAAAGGTGACACATCACAATATGGAGTATAACTTAAGGTATTTATGGTCTGACCATCAATTCACTCTGGTGTCAGCGTAAGCTGGGTTGCAGAATCAAAACAACCCAACAAAAGTGGAATGGCTTTCCATGCATTGACTAGATTCAGATCCTCTATCTTTACTTGCCTGTTTTCCTCCCCCCATTTTTTTCTTCATCTAGCAGTTTTGGCATGACTGGTGAGCCTGCACTTCCAGGCGGTTCGGAAAGCATCTGTGTGCAATTCTTAGTTCTGTCCACTAGATGGAGATATTTACCATTCTAACAAAAACAAAACAAAAGAAGAAGTGGTGGCGCGTCATACTTGAGCTAACGGAGGCGCTCTAGATTTTCACATTTAGTTTTATTAGTTATTCATCTCGTGTGCATATGACAGCCCTAAAATCCGTCGCAGTATGTTTGAGGTAACGCTGACGCATATAACTTATGAGTTATTCGGGTTGTCACCGTACAGCTGACTGTCAGATGTTGAATGTTATTGTTAACTAGCTGCGTGTACCTCAAAACCTGAGTCGAATAATCGTGGGACATTAGTCTAAATAGTCTGCTTCTGTTTCTTCCAGAGTAGCTTTTACATATTTAAGAACAGCTTTGCTGCTAACTAGTTAGCCAATGACGCCTTTAAATTTTAACTCGTGATGCATTCGTCAACTCGAAGTAGTCACACTTATTAAGTCATTGGCGTTTTATATAATTTGTTGGCTGCGTAAAGTTACATCATTAGTCAAAATAAATAGAATAATATTCAGCGTTGTTATAGTGTTGTCAATACTGTCCAGTAGGTGCCAGTGATTATGCCACTTAGTCATCTAAACCAAAACACCCAAGAAGAAGAAGTAGTGAAGCTAGCAAAGGCTGGAAGGTTCATCTATATTCCCACAATTTAGCCTAATTTATGACCCACCCCGATGTACATATGACATCCATCAAATCCGCCGCATTATGTTTGAGGTAACACTCACGCATGTAATTTCGAAGCAACTCGGTCAGCTGTTTCACAGCTGACGGAATTTTTAGGATAATCGTTGAAGTCAATAGCTGTCACAGTTCGTTAACCTGATTTGTAGGATTAAAAATATTGCCTTTATGGCTACGAGTTGACTTAAGGTGCAAGTCTGAAGTGTCAGCTTCTATTACTCTTGCATTCGTCAGCAGCTTTTACTTGCACAATAAAAGCTATGTGAATCGCTAGTTAGCTTATGACGCCTTTAAAAACAAACTCGTTATGCAATGAATAATGCACAACTTCTTTGCAGAGGTGATGTATTGATTCGGTCGGCAGTTTGGAAAATGTTGCTCTAAACTGTAGCTTCAGATGGCTCACTAATTATAGTTCATACTATTGCTGTCATGCATGCACTGTATTAGGATGCATGAAAGTGAGTCATGTTGTTTTGTTAGGGTTAGTACTCTAACTACTCCCACGCCAAAGATAACAGGTTCATAAAAAGTTATTTTTATCTTTTTAATAACACTATATTATAGGTTACAATATCACTATTTTATTGTGTTATGTTGCAAGCTATTTTAACAGTGAAACATTTCAGAATCAGAATTTACTTAATTTAATTTACTTAAAATAGGGACTTAATGATTAATGAATGTTTACATTTGTTTGAAATAATTTGTAATCCCCTTTTTGTTTTGCAAAATCTACATGCTGGAATTATATAAAAATGTACCAAATAGTGCTGGTAATTGTTGAAATAAATTATGTTTAATTAAATTTTTTTACTTAACTTTTAACATGTTATGTTTGTCATTATGCTGTGTATGCTTACTCTTCACCAAACACAGGTGTCTTTGATTCCTAATAGGATCCTGAAATCCAAGATCCATTGTCACCGCGTTTAAATGAAAAGAATAATGAGCAAAATTCAGCACATCATGATTCCAAAAAAGCTTCAGCGAGCCCCAGCTATACATGTGAAGTACCAGACATCGTCGTCATCAAAGAGGAAGAAGAGGGCTGGACTGTGAGTGAAAAGAGTGAGTGGAAACGTCATGATTTTCCTTACAGGGTATGATTTCATTGACCTGGCGTTCACTTCTTTTTTCTGTGTCACATAAAACACAGATGAGAGTTCAGATGGAAGAAAAGGTGACATGTGTGGGGAAAAGAGACCCTTTTCAGAGGAATCTGGTTGGCCAGCTTCATGTGAGGAGAGAAAAACGCCTGTGAGAGAAAAACCTACAGTTTCCCACAAGTGTGGAAGACTGCGGGGAAATGGAAGTGTGCATCAGTCCAGTTTCACAGGATGTGAGAAGACCCCCATCCTCAAAAAGAACAACACATCCAACCTGAAGTCCACGACGGACTGTAGCGATGCACAAGAACAGAACTCTGAAGTCAAACAAAGCACAGACGCGGAGCCCAGCAGGACCAAACTATCAGCGCCTTACCAAACAGTATGTAGAGCCATCGTTACAAATTCATTAGCCACTATTTTGCAAACATCTATAATTATTTGGAGACTCTGGTGAAGTAATCAGTTAAATCTGCAGTTTAAGCAGATGATGTTTCTACAATGAAAAATAGATTTTCTCTTTGCATTTAGGATTCTACGGGACACGAACCCCTGCTCTCACGTGGACTCAAACCAATATCCAACTTAGAGCACCAAACGCTCCATTTGACTGTCAGGTTGCAGGAGGGGGAGGAAGAGGAGGAACAAGATGAAGAAATTAGTGGTTTAATCAACTCAGATGGCGAAGTAGTTGAATGGGACAGTAAGTGATTTTAATTCTACAAGAGGCATTTTTAGGATTTCTGCTGATAAATTGTCCAGTCTGATCTGTTGTTTTGTTCAGCTTGAACCGTATACACATTTATTATGCAATGTGAAAATACTCTAAGTCTTAGTTTGTCATGTTTAGTATTTGAACTTGAGTGGAATATATTTGTGCAGGAAATAGTCCAGTCCAGAGTCTTGCTTGCACCGAAAACCTAAAGCACAACAAGGTAAAAATGTCTCGGGTTGACGGACAGCCAGAGAAAACTCTGCTGTGCACAAAGCTACTTTTGTTAATTCTGAAGGGTTTTTACCAGCAGAAAAGTTCCAGGTCGCAGCTTCAGCAGAGAGACAGTTGTAGCCCAACACTAATCATGGAAGTTGTGGAAGTAGAAAAAGAATCTCAGGAGGGGAAGGAAAAAGAGAGAGCTGCAAATATGACCGCTGTCTCCTCCATACGCTGCGGTAAAGTCATTAGAAAAAGGAAACTACATAAAGTGTGTAGTTAGACTCAGTTTTGATCTGCTTGTCCTTCATGTTACCAGGAAAAAGACAGAGGAAAAACAAAAAGGTTCCAGAAGTAACGGTGGTCTTATTGGATGCAAATGAGACAGAGAAAAGTGCAAATCCCGGTGAGTGGAGAAAAAAAGTGACACAGTGACAATACCACCAAAAATATGAGGTAGATGGTTTTATTTAACTCTCTGAACGTTTCAGTCACAGTACAACAGAAGGGCAGGAGAAAGATCTCAGAAGTTACAGATGTACCTTCTGAGGTCTTGGAAGGAGAGACAGGTAGTAAATGCGCATTTTTATGTCAATTTGTAAAAATGAACACGCATTATTCAGCTTGATTAAAGTCTTGCAAACCATCCTTCAGTTCCACGGCGCACCCGAAGAAAGATTAACCCCCCTGCAGTCATGGAAACAGATTCCCCTACTGCACGTCAGAAAGAAAAGCAGTTTAGTTGAGTATGGTTGGACTTAATCATCTTCTCTTCAATAGCTTTGTTGGTTTGATATTTAACAGCTCGACCAATCTAGCTATATCTCCCAGAATAAAAGAAACCATTCTTCTATATTCTCATCAGGAAAGCGACCTTATAGAAAGAGGAAAGGTACAAAACCCTTTGCTGAAGGACAGGAGGAAAGTACAAGTGTTTCTTCAGGTGAGTGCAAGTAAACAGGTCCATGAAGTAAACCTCATGAGCCCAGACTGTGGTTGGCATGCACAGGGACCTCAGGATCATCTTGTATATTTCTTTAACTGCATAGTGAAGAAGCGCCCTGGCAGGAAAATGGTTTGTGTCCCTGTAAACATTCCTCCTGAGCTCTTAAAAAAGCCCAAAGAGAAGATCAGGTACCATTGTTCCGTGTGCGCCAAGGAATTCCCTCACGCCTACAAACTAGAGAGGCACGAGCTGATCCACACAGGAGAGAAACCCTACAGCTGCTCCATCTGTGGCCGACGCTTCAACCAGAAGGGAAACCTGAAAACGCACTACAAAGTCCACTTTGGTGAGAGGATTGTCTGCGCATACAATCCACGACACTTGACCTGCAAAAAAATATTTCAAGACTATGGAGAGTGAAGTGTGATTTGTCTCCTTTTCAAAGGTCATAAAGGTGGCATGGACGATGAGTTGAAGCCCGACGAGGCCGATTTTTCTGAATATTTAAAGTCTCTGCCGGGAGAATCCAAGATCAAATCAACACTCCATTGCCTGAAATGTGGGAAGAAATGCGAGAGTCAGTCAGCTCTGCAAGCTCATCATGTCACTACCCACACAGAGAAAACCGGTGAGGCAGCGGAGCACAGCTCAGCAACGCTCATCTTCTGCCGCCGCTGCGGCGTTCAGTTCGCTGACAAAGAGAAGCTGGAAGAGCACATGAAAACCCACATCAAAGAGAAGCGCTACTCGTGTCCCGACTGTGGGAAGAAGTTCATCAACGAGAGCTACATACAGGTTCACCAGCGCATTCACACCGGGGAGAAACCCTTCCTCTGCTCCGAGTGTGGCAGAGGCTTCCACACAGCATCCTCCCTCAAGCTGCATGAGATGAGGCACTCTGGGGAAAGGCCTTACGCATGTTCCATCTGCGGGAAGACCTTCCGCATAAACTCCTATCTCACAGCACATTACCAGACTCACATTAAAGAGCGGCCGTTCGTCTGTAGCGTCTGCGGGAAAGGCTACTCCAGAGCCGAGGAACTGAAGGTGCATCACCGGCTTCACACGGGAGAGAGACCCTACGAGTGCGGCCAGTGTGGGAAGAGCTTCATCTACCGTCAGGGGCTGCGGCAGCACCAGCGCACTCACGCTGGAAGACGGATTGGACCCACTAGACAGCTTGGCAGACCCAAGCAGGAAGCCCGACTGGACATCTGACAGTCGGGTCGTTGGCACTTTGTAATCAAATGACAGTTACTAACATTTCCTTAATCTGCTTCCTTCTTCCATTCCCCCAGTTCCTGCATCTGAGAGTACAGAGTAGGTTTGGGATAGACATTTACAGAAGCTTACTGTGTTTTCCTTGTAATTTTGTTTTATACTCATGTTTTTATCCTTCTTCAAACTGTACAGATAGGTTATTAAAAAAGTATAAAAACATGAGTATAAAACATAATTACTCTGTTTAAACTTGTAATTATGTTTATACTCATGTTTTTATCCTTCTTTAATAACCTATATGTACAATTTGAGTGCCTTTGTATCCTGCATGCCAAATAGTAATATTTAATGTTTAAAAAAAAAAAAAAAAGCAATATTTGTATTTTTAAATCCATATCGATGGACACTTTTCAGGAATACATTTGAAATATTGTATTCTTTCTCAAATTTGCACTAAAGACCAGTTATTTTACAATTGGTATTATGACATTAAATCATACTGAATCTCTGAAATACAGGTATATTTTATCCCTTGGAGACTTTTTCATTTGAACATAAAGCAAGAAATGGTTGCACATTTACTTTTTTGTATTTTCCTGAGTTTGTCATGCAATGCAGCAGTTGTACTGTAAAGAATGCCAACCACGCTTAAGGAATTGACTGTTTCGATATTTTAACATCATTGAGTTTTAGAAAACGCAACAGCCCTGTTTTAATCTCGACATAATCTAGTTACAACCGCCTGTTGTCAAGATACTGTATGGCTGAGTGTTTTACCCATAAACTGTATAATACATACAGTAATGACTCTTCTGTCTGATTTGTCCTTATACATTTTTAGTCCTGAGTATTATTTTTTTGTATTATTATTATTATTGTTGTTATTATTATTATTGAAAACAAACGCCGGGTGTCACACATCCTCCTTTGGCGGAAGTAATGAGACTTTTATTTTGGTTGAACCAAACGGACGTTCCGACACTGCTGCTAGTTGCTAGCAGCTGAAGCGAGAAAGGTTACAATCAGACCCAAATCAGTATATAGTAAATAATAGTTCACGTTAGTCGCAATGAATTTGAATCGTTGTTCGAATATATTGGGCATAACAGCGAGTGGGTCGTAGACACATTTTTAAATTGTTTGAATAAACTTCTTTCCAGCGGCTACTTTTTTGCGTGAGGGGAAAAAAATCTATGTAAAGGTTGGTCGAAATATCTGTTGTCTGATTTTAAACGGTAGCTAGCTGGGCTGGCGAGTGAGGAAACCCGCCTGGAGATGACTTTTGCAAAAGAACAAATTAATCCACCGTTCGACGCGAACGGTGACGCTTTTTTGAGTTGATTAGCGGGTACAGCTTCAGGGGCTAATTGTTAGCTAATTGCTAATATAAACAAAGGAAGCAGAGCCCATGTCAGTGGCTAGCTGGCTAATAACAGTTTTCGCAGAGGTAGATGTCGTTGACCGAGGCTATGGTCACCGGCACCGCATCGCGACCGAGGCATTCGGAGGTCAAATTCTGGTGTCTGAACTGTTCGGTGCGTTTGTCCCCGATCAAACGGATATTATGACAACGTAGAAACCAACAGGTTAGTCAATTTTACTGCTGTTAAACTCGTATTCCAGTTAATATGACGGTTGAAATGATGGAGTTAATAAATCAGGGTACCACCAAGCTAAAGCTACAGAGCTACCTGGGCTAATCAACACCGATGTAATATTCGCGGTTTCGCGTTTGTTTCCTTAAAAATTAAAATCCACTAAAAGCAGACCTGGTCTTTTTTTTTACACTGTTACAGATGTCTTGTACATCTGTTTTATTCAACCAGACTGGGTAGCTGCTTTGAGAAGTGGGCTGTCACCAGGCCCAGTCGGGTTCAATTGCCCAGTCAAATCAAAAAGACGCTGCTGAAGTGTCCTTGAGCAGGACAATAGATTAATTCTGAGCACTGTCTGCGCAGCCCTCCGCCCCCGGTAGAGGGGGCAAATGAGACGTCCCTAATTGTGACTGAAGCAGACAAAATTCACAACTTCGCATTGTTAAACAAGCAAATATTATTTACAGTGAATTGTAAACAACAACGAACAAACTGTAATTCATCCTCGGTGAGAACACCCATTCAAAAATCAGTAGAAATCCCCAATATATGCAAAGACGTGTAGAAAATAAATATAAAAGTGTCAATTAAAGAGTAGGAAAACTGTGCAGTAAATGATGATTTATTACCTCTGCAGAGTTGTTCATGTAAGAGATGGGCTCTGAAAATCCAGAGGATTTCGATCCTGCACTGATTCTCGCAGAAGATGACCAGCAGGAAATCGGAGGCCTGATCAACTCGGATGGGGAAGAAGTGGATTTCTCCGATCTCAGTGAGCAAACGAAAGCATCATTATGTGCCGAGGATGGCTGTCACAGCAGTGTAAATTATACAGAAGAGCTACTGTTTATTATAAAGCGGTGGTAACACATAATAGACTGAGCAGTGGCAGCAGTGCTTTTGGTTGTGCTTGTGGATTAAAGTTTGTCTTTTCTCATCTTTCTGTTCAGGAGGAAGAGCAGTCCCTGGCATCCTACCAGCAGAGGCTCCCACCAAAACGTCTCTTCACTGCTGCTCGGTGTGTGGTAAAGACTTCCCTTACGCATCCAAGCTTCAGCGTCACCTGCGGACTCACTCCGGAGAGAGGCCCTTCCCCTGCTCCATGTGTGAAAAGAGATTTCCAGAGAAGGGTCTGCTCATGATCCACGAAAGGGTCCACACGGGGGAGAAACCATTTCCTTGCACTTTCTGCGAAAAGAGGTTTGCCAGTCAGGGCGAGCTCAGGCTGCACCGGCGGACTCACACCGGCGAGAGGCCGTATCACTGCTCCATCTGCCTGAAAAGCTTTTCCCGACACTGGCACCTGAAAACGCACCTGGAGGCGATGCACTCTGAGGTGGTCGCTGGTTTCACGAGGAAAAAGTTCCCGTGTTCGGACTGCGACAAGAGCTGTAACTCTGCAGCGGAGCTGAGAGACCACCAGAGGACTCACACTGGAGAGAGGCCGTACCAGTGCTCCTACTGCGACAAACGGTTTGCCCTGTCAGGGACGCTGGTGAGGCACGAGCGGCTCCACACGGGCATCACGCCCTACCACTGCACCAACTGCGGGAAGACGTTTGCGCAGCAGTGGACTCTGACCACCCACATGCGGACTCACACGGGAGAAAAGCCGTACAGCTGCACGCAGTGCGACAAGGCCTTCGTCGCTCCTGGAGAGCTGCGGAGGCACACCAGGATTCACACGGGGGAAAAGCCGTACACGTGCGCAGGCTGTGGGAGGCACTTCTCGCTAGCAGGGACTCTGAGAAACCACAGAAGATCGTGCTTACAGAACAAGAGCGTTTCCATGATGAGCATCGTTGCGCATCCAGTCCAAGCTGCAGGAGATGAGCCGTCCCAGCGAGTCGGTGACATCAGCCCTGAGGTACTGGCACCACCCAGCTCTCAAAAAATGAATCAGTTTGGGTTTTTTTGGTTTGAGTTTGTCTCTTTTCTTCCACATTTATAGTGCGAATATAAATGACGATGGAGTAATGAGCTGATATTTCCTCCCAAGGTACATTAACGAGGCTACTACAACCTTCCAACACAGCTGCCAGATCACAAACGCAGCTGTCAGTCACAACATCTCACTGCCTCATTTCTAAACAATACACCAGATTGCTAAACCTGGTCCCAATCCTAGTTTGAGATTATGTATTGATGATATATTGTGTGTGTGTGTGTGTGTGTGTGTGTGTGTGTGTACACGTGCTCTTACTGAACTGTTTTAGGTGATGGACAGTGAACCTCCTTCCACAGAGACTCTGAGCTGTGAAAGTAAAGAGAAAGAACCAGACGACAGTCCAGAGAACGCCACTCCCAACCCACATATGAATGTAATAGTCAAAGAGGAGGAGGAAGAGGAACCATTATATGGTACATAAACGATGATTCCACATCTGTTCGATCTGTTCAGCATCACAAGTGTGTTTACTACATAGCTGTTGTAGCTATAATTTCTTAGGTTGTTGTTTTTCTTCCACAGAAGAAGAAGAAGACACTAAAGACCCGGGGTCTAAGGCACCTGGTACCAAAAGTAGTACCATGCCAGCAGAACCCGACAGACAGCAGCAGGAAAGCGCAGAAATTAGGATTACGGTGAAGGAGGAAGAAGACGAAGCTCTCAACGGTGAGAGAAGCTCTCTGGCGTTTGCACAGGGTGATCGTTGTAAATTCTTATGTCCCCTGAATGCCATATAGGAAATCCTAAAATGATGTTAATTAACAGGAAATGGATGAACATGGGTCCTTAGCTACACTGTTTTTGTTTCCACAGTGTGTGAGGAAGACCCTAAACATGTTCCCAACAAGGACAGAGAGACTGGACCCATTTTACCGGCTCAGAAACAGTTGACTGATAATCAGAGTAAGAGATCTTACTACTGCGGTCTGTGTGGAAGAGACTGCCACAAGATGTCCGCCCTCCAGATACACATGCGCATCCACTCAGGAGAGAAACCCTACCAGTGCAGTCTGTGTGGGAAACAGTTTACCCAGAAAGGCCAGCTCAAAGGCCACCAGAAGGTCCACACCGGAGAGAAACCCTTTTCCTGCCCGGACTGCGGGAAGAGTTTTGCCCACTCGGGTGCCATGAACAGACACCGGCTCACACACACGGGCGAGAGGCCATATCACTGCTCTATGTGCGACCGCAGCTTCAACCAGTCAGGCCGCCTGAGGGAACACGAGAAAATCCACTCTGGGGAGAAGTACGACTGTTCGGAGTGCGAGAAGAGTTTCA
The DNA here is from genome assembly GCA_015343265.1 of Pao palembangensis. Lineage (NCBI taxonomy): Eukaryota > Metazoa > Chordata > Actinopteri > Tetraodontiformes > Tetraodontidae > Pao > Pao palembangensis. The sequence continues at coordinate 1,775,431 of CM027089.1, read as the reverse complement.
CGAGAGCTTCGAGTCTCAAGAACCACTTCAGACTCCACACTGGAGAGAGACCGTATGGCTGTGACATCTGTGGGCGGGGCTTCAGCCGCTCGCAGAGCCTCAGGCTCCACAAACGCAAACATCTGCGAATCCAGACTGACGAGGACTCCGAATACAGCGTGAAGAACGATGACTTGTCCATGAGTGACAACAACTCCCCGATTAACATGTGTATAACAGACAAAAGTAATTGATACACTTATTAAAGTATGTACCAGGATTACAGTAAGGCTCTACCTCTGATCAGACCATTGTTTCAACGTCCACATTCAAAGCACTAAATCTACAATATTTAACAGTAGTGTGTCAGGCCATGTTCAGCAGTTAACACAAACTATGGTCAAATCTGAATATGGGTCATATTTATTGTGCTTAGATTATATTATTACATGTTAGAAAAGTAGAAACTACTGACACAGAATCAGAAATTTCACCGTCCAATGCAGTATTTGTCACTGATTGTGTATGTGAAAAATTGGAATCAATAACCAGACATAGTATAAAATTCATTGATTCTTCATTTTGCCTTAGTATAGTAGTTATACTGTTTAAATCTTTTGGACAAATTATCAATTAGATTTAATGAAGCCAAGTATCTGTTTTGGGTGAAGGTTTCGTCCTCCATTTGAAGCCATGTAGATGGTTCATATTGTGCCTCTGTCAAAAGAATAAATTTAAACCCGGTCAAATGAAGTCACAGCAAATTAAGTCACCTCACAAATATTTACCTACCACATTTTAACCAAAACACACGCATAACTCTATTTTTAAACGCTACATTTCACAGGCTGTCCCTGAAGGCATCACGTTTGCGGCGGAAATTCGCTTACGGGCCCTTTAAGAGTATTGCGCCCCCAAGTGGTGCCTTTAGGAAACTGCATCAATATAGAACTCATGGGATGACTTGGGTTGTTCTTTGCGAGTTTTTTTTTTTATGCGGATGAAGTTGTATCCATCTAAATCAACGTTGTCAGACAGGCTGATTACCAGTTTTGTATGTCGTATCAAGGTGTGGAACACTGTGATCATTCGGTAAGTTAACACTTCTAGCTCGCGTGCTGTTTAATGTTGATGCTAACAGTTTATGTAGAACTTTCTATTCAAAAAAGCGTTCAAATGTAATCGTGTTACATTTATGAATGGGCCTTTGATTATTTCCCATACGTAGAACTGCGGTGAAAGGAGTCGTCACTCTACCCATCTATAACAACTAGATAATTAACTCGGTTCTTTGCAATCGGTAGCATATATTGACACATCACCTGTGATCATTGAAACGTCTCAGACGGTCGAGATTAAACTTTGCTAACATATCTTTTAAAAGGTAAGCGCCTGATCCTCTCCCTGTCTGTGTGAAGCTTGGAATATTTAAGTAAGTAGCAGATTGTAATGTTTTTCATCGCTAATGCTAGCCCACTTTAGCTTAGGCTGCGCAGTTTAATTTAGCCGATGAAAAACAATCGCTAACTACAAATAAATCGTACACATTCTCTGTCTGTTAATCAGTTATTGTTTCGCATGTGTAATTTATTGTGGGGAGATAGAATCTATGTTAAATAGGCAAATATTTTCTCTTTCACATTTGTATTTTAATGCTCTGCTATTCTTGGCTAGCGCATGGTGTTACCTTTAATGCGTGCCCTGGGGGTCAGATTTTCACGATTTAGTGCCAAACTGTCTTCCTTTGGTTAATGTAAACATCATTCAGTGCAGTCAGACTATTGTTCTCAGGAGGCGTGATCACTTTCTGAACTTTGACCTGCCCTCTTTGCTGTCTTGTTTTCAGTTCGTGCCTGACAAACCCAGTATGAGGATGGCGTCTTACAAGCGTCTGAATCCCGAAGATGTCCAGCTGCCCTGTCCAGGTTTGGCAAAGGAGCCTTCTACGGTACGAAAAGAATTTTCAGTGAGTCTGTATGTTACTCTATAGGCCACAAAACTAGAATCTAGACCCAACTGTGTCAATGTATACATGCTTGAATGAAAACACCAGTTAGATTAAGTTGTGTTTGGATTAGTTGTATTGTTTTTTTTTTTTAGAAGGTTCCGTTCAATATGTCTTTCTGTTTCTCTCTCTCTAGTTTCTGGTGAAAATCTATAATCTGCTTATATTAGTATCAGTTAAAACGGTGATTCTTTAATATAGATTTGACAGTTACTGCTGACAGGACACTTTAAAAGAGTAAGAATGTTAAAGTAGCTTAGCTGAGTCAAAAAAAAGTGAATTTAAATACAGAATTAACAAATTAATGATTGGAAGGTGGTGTTTTTCATTGTGAATCTATCGCTCTTTGCATGTTAATGACTTTTCTTTGTCTTTTAAGGAACTGGAGGAGGAGGAGGAATCCCACCTGCTGCTGCGTCGGCCATCTTGTTCGTTCAACAAAGGCCTCCTGGTGATCGGCTGCCTGCTGCTGCTCCTGTGTGCCGGCTGGTTGCTCCACACCATATTCTGGCTTCACAGGCCCCCCAGCCAACATTCGCACAGACCTCCACCACCGGCCCCTGCAAAATCTAGTGCCACAACAGGACTGAACGACACCCCCGCTCCTTCCCTCCGTGATGCGTGCGGTTTAATCCCAGAGAGCTGGAGGTTCGATTGTTACCCAGAAAGAGGAGTGATCGTGACCCAGGAGTTGTGCGAGGCCAGGAACTGTTGCTTTATTCCTGCATCCTCCAGCTTCTCCTCCCCCACCCCCCCTTCCTCAGGGAGAAATGGCATCCCATGGTGCTTCTATCCTGCAGATTTCCCTTCCTACACGCTGGTGTCCCTCAACGACACATCCCTTGGACAGAAGGGCACGCTGGTGAAGGAGGTGAAAACCTACTACCCCGCAGACATTCTCACCCTGGAGGTGGACATACGTCATGAGACGGATGTGCGGCTTCACATCAAGGTGAGCGAAGAATCTAATATTGGAAGAACTGTAACACCGACAGTCGCGCTGATCTGCTTTCTGGTTCTCCTCGAGTAGATCATCGACCCATCAAATCCGCGATTTGAAGTTCCGATCTCTGTTCCCGCCGCCACCAAAAAGGCAGAAAATCCAGACTACTTGGTTGAGGTTTCCAAGCAGCCGTTTGGTGTGGTGGTCAGGAGGAAGTCTACCGGGGCCGTTCTGTAAGTCTCAGACAGGTTGAAGAGAGCCTGGACCCCAGATTGATGACCTGTTCTGCTGGTTTCCCCAGCCTGAACACCACAGTGGCTCCTCTCTTCTATGCGGATCAGTTTCTGCAGATGTCCACCTCTCTGCCGAGCCCCTTCATCTACGGCCTGGCTGAGCACCGCTCTTCCTTCCTGCAGGACGTCCAGTGGAACACCCTCAGCATGTGGGCCAGAGACGTACCTCCTATGGTATGGAAAGACTCTTCAGTCCACACCTTTTGATTTTTTTCCACCTCATGCCTACCTGATGTTTTCTGCTCCAACACAGGAACAGGCAAACCTTTATGGAACCCACCCTTTCTATCTGGTTATGGAGGACGGGGGGACCGCGCACGGCTTCTTCCTGCTGAACAGCAATGCCATGGGTGAGTCTGCTGGAGCCTGCCTCACCTCTCAAATACAGAAGTGAGACAGCCTTCAGACCACGACATGAAGCAACAGCCTGAGAACAGCTGCTGATGAGCCGTTTAAGAACAGTTGTATCGTGAGTGATGTTGATACTCAGCAGATTTCTCCAGCTGTGGTCCCGACTCAGCAGGTTTCTCCAGCTGTGGTCCGGACTCAGCAGGTTTCTCCAGCTGTGGTCCTGAAACATCTGGATGTCTGTGTTCTGAGTCCACCTTCTCCTCCACAGACGTCAGCCTCCAGCCGGCTCCAGCCCTCACGTGGCGCACCATCGGTGGAATCTTTGACTTCTACGTGTTCCTCGGTCCTGATCCGGCTTCGGTGATTGGACAGTACATGGACGTCGTAGGTCAGTGTGGGCGTTTGTGGCAGATTGAGAGGCAGACATGTGTTGTCTGATGCCTTCACCTGTGTTCACAGGCCACCCAGCGATGCCCATCTACTGGGCTTTGGGCTACCACCTGTGTCGGTGGGGCTACGGCGATAACAATTCTACCTGGGAGATTGTCAAACATATAAGGAATTATGGGATACCTCAGGTAAAGGCTTGGTTTAGTCCATCAGTTCAGCCTGTTGGCTTTGGGAAGCTAAAGGAAGTGCGCTGACTTGTCAGGACGTCCAGTGGAACGACATTGACTACATGGATCGGAACCTGGATTTCACTTTGGACACCAAGTTCTCCGCGCTGCCTGATATGATCAAGGACCTGCACGCTCACTACCAGCGATACGTCTTGATCGTGGTACCTGGGGCCTTTGTCTCTTCGTGTGTGTGTGTTGTGTGTGTGCTCAGCTGCTTTTGTTTGACAGCTGTTTCCACACACAGGATCCGGGCATCAGCAGCACGCAGCCCGAGGGCTCGTACTGGCCGTACGAGGACGGGATGAAGAGAGACGTGTTTATCAAAGACTCTGAAGGAAATGTCATTATTGGGAAGGTGAGTCTCTGCAGCATGTGGAGATCCAACCATGTCATCTCGCGTCTAAAGCCGGCTCCTCGCCCAGGTGTGGCCCGGCCTGACCGCATTTCCCGATTTCTCCAATGAGGAGACGCACGAATGGTGGTACGACAACCTGAAGAGGTACCACGAGAAGGTGCCCTTTGATGGGTTATGGATTGTAAGTATGGACGTGAGGAAAAACCATTTTCAGAAGGAAGTGGTCTAAAAAGTGTTGATTTATTTTAGGACATGAACGAGCCATCAAACTTCATGGAAGGCAGCACCAAAGGCTGCCCATCAACCAGTCTGGAAAATCCTCCTTACACACCTGGTAGGAAGCTCTCCAACGCTGGGACAAGGCGTCGCAGTTTAGATCTGATATTGTGGTTTGTCTTTCAGGCGTCCTCGGAGGTTCTCTGAAATCCAAAACCCTGTGTGTCAGCGCGCAGCAGAAACTGTCCTCACACTATAACCTGCACAACCTCTACGGCCTGATGGAAGCTAAAGCCACCGCCAGGTAAACGCCAGTAACAACTTGAGCAGCTCCTCAGATTTCCCCCTGACTGACTTCCGGCTGCTGTCGTCCAGCGCTCTGAAACGGATCGTCCCAAAGAGACCCTTCGTCATCTCCCGCTCATCCTTCCCCAGTCAGGGGATGTACTCTGGTCACTGGCTGGGAGACAACAAGAGTTGCTGGAAAGACCTGTACTCTTCCATAGCAGGTTGGTAGAGTAACTTCTGTCTCTGTCCTCATTAAAGTTTGCTAATTTATTGCCAGACATTTAATATTTGTTTGGGGAACGTCAATATAAGGACTTCCTCTTGATTGCCACACCTTTGAAGTGTCATTTTAAGCTTTATCTTGTCTCTGTCAGCTGTTTTCAGTAAAAACGGTTCAGTAAAATTGTAATCTGGCTGCTAGATTGGGGCTTCTATCACAAAGCATCAGGAGAATCTATTATAGCTTTGTGCTGTGCATTCCTGGTTTGCCTTGAGTCTGGGGTCAGTAGCAGATGATTAATGGATCAAGTAAATATAGTAAAAAAAAAGCTGAAAATATGAAGAATTAAAACAAAACTGATGTTATTGCTATATATGCCACCCAGTGGCGGAAAATGGTAATGCATGTATCGTGACATTTTTATATACTGTAATTATAACGTAGCTTCTAGTTTGAAGATCCGAATTATTTTTATTGGGTTTTTTGAGTCTAGAAAGACTCAAACAGATACATTTGTGTTTGCTGGCTTTGTATACAAAAAAGTTTCTGAATGACGACACGAGTCCATGGTGACTGAGGAGTGTCTTGTGTTTGCCTCCTTCAGGTATGCTGACTTTTAACCTCTTGGGGATTCCACTGGTGGGAGCAGATATATGTGGCTTCCAGGAGGATACGCAGGAAGAACTGTGTGTCCGCTGGACGCAGCTGGGCGTGTTCTATCCTTTTGCACGCAACCACAATGACATCAGAAGTAAGGTAAAGTGGCGGCTCCAGCGTCTCCTTAGAGCAGCTTATCTGCCCATGTTGACACTTTTTCTGATTTACAGGCCCAAGACCCAACAGTTTTCAGCCCTCTGGCTCGCACCGCCATGAAGGACGCCATCCTGTTGCGTTATTCTCTCTTTCCTCTCCTCTACACGCTCTTCCATCACGCACACGTGAAGGGTCACACTGTTGCGCGGCCCTTAATGTTCGAGTGGGTAGCGACGTTTGTTCTTTTTAAATAAACAAACATGCTGGTTTGGTCTGATTGCGGTTTCCCTGCTCTGCTCATAAGGTTCCCAAAAGATGTCAGAACTTACGGGATTGACAAGCAGTTCCTGTGGGGGAAGAGTTTACTGGTGACCCCGGTGCTGGATCCTGGAGTGGACTATGTGGTGGGTTACTTCCCAGAGGGGCTGTGGTACGACTACTACACGGTGAGACACCTTCAGCCCGCAGAACATGTGCCGAATAAGCATGCGGGATGTGTTCCGTGACCTCTGTGGTGTTCTGACCCGCAGGGCAACTCTGTTCGTAGTAAAGGTGAAGAGGTCAAACTCCACGCCCCTCTAGATAAGATCAACCTGCACTTGCGTGAAGGTTCCGTAACACCAGCGCAGGTAAAACCCTCGTTCTTTCATTGGTTTCCTTCTTCCTGAACCTCTCCTTTACTCCGGTGACGTTACTGTGTCCAGACGCCCAACCTGACCCTGTGGGCCAGCAGCAGGCAGCCCCTCCACCTCGTCTCGGCTCTCTCCGATGATGGGTCAGCCTGTGGAGATCTGTTCTGGGACGACGGGGAGAGCATAGACACCTACGAGAGCAGCCAGTACGCCTACATTGTCTTCAGCGTGGCACAGGTGCTCACCTCCTTCAGAGTGATGATCAGCTTCTTAGTGTTGGCCCTTCGCTCATCTACGCACTTCTGTTGTAGAATGCGATGACGTCCGAGGTGCTCCACAACAATGTCGAGGCCACGTACATCACCGTGGAAACTGCCACCTTCTATGGCGTTAAGCAGAAACCCAGCAGAGTCCTGGTGAACTCCCGGGATACTGGTTTCTCCTACAGAGACAATCAGGTGAGAAAATGTCTTTGTCCTGGCAGACGATCCATTTTAGACATTTCAGATGCTAAAGAAAGCAAGTGAATGTGCTCGTTTGATAGTTCAGTTGAAAATGAGACGTTCTCCTTCCTGCAGGTGTTGACACTGGCTGATCTCGGCCTCAAACTCAGTCAGAACTTCACCATCAGCTGGATGTGAGGACGGCGGTTTCCCTCGCTGCTGTCTGCCGCTGGTGCGCAGTACAATACCAGTAAAGATGGTGGAGGCGAGGGGCAACAGCCCTCCAGTTAAAGCTTTAGTTCTGGCTTTTTAGCTCATTACAGTTCAAACACTGACTTAAGCAAGGTGTTTTTAAACATGATAAGCAAGTGTTCTTTTTAATGGCATTTCAAAGCACAGTCTCCCCTTGTTTTCATTTTATTTTGTGTGTGTGTGTGTGTGTTGCATGTAATGAAGGAGTTGACCCCAAGGACTGAAGTATCACGTTTTAATTTCACAACTGATTTGAAATCACTTGAAAATATGCCTCTGTTCTATTTTTTTTAAAGGTTTTATGTCGCCTCCCTACTTCTCTGAGGTACTCTTTGACTGGTTTGGGCAGAAACGAGAGTTAGCGCCCATTTAGGCTGAGCTGGGTCTACTGAAACTGGGTAGAGATCTACTTGTGCGGTGCAGGGTGGGTAGAGAACCAGGCCTCATGCTTCCCATTCACGCCGGTAGGGGGCAGCGTTGTGCTCTGTAGTTTCTGAGGTTCAAGTTGGGGTACAGCTAAGGTAAACACCCAAAGCCTGACTCGGAGGGGTATTAAGAAGTCTACACGACCTTTCTTTTTGTCCTTGGGGGTCACTGAATTTTTATTCAGATGTTGTATAATGCTTGAATGCTGTGATGAGCCTAAAATTGCACTAATTAGTGTTCTGCTGTATGTAAATGATGGTTTGGTTTTGTGAAATTACTTTTTCTTTTTTTCTTTAGCTTTCTGTTGTAAACCTGTGTTGCAGCAGTTACGTCCCACAGTCGTCAGGATTACTCCCATTAGTGTATCATAAAAACAACATATAGAATAGAATAGAAATACTTTATTGATCCCAGACATGGGAAATTGACTTGTCCCAGCAGCCTCGCTAGTATTAACATATTTACAACATATACAATGCAATAAATAATTATGACAATGTGCCACAAGAAAGTACTGATGGAGCCCATCACAGCACCAGGGCTGTGAGTCTCAGTCAGACGGACTTGTTGAACAGGGTTGTTGCACTGGGCAGGAAAGATTTCCTGTATCTGTCTTTGTGGCAGCGGAGCTGAATCAGTCTGTTTGAGAAGGAGCTCCGCTGCCTGTCCAGGAGTGGGTGGAGAGGGTGGTCCGGGTTATCCAGGATAGCTAACAGTTTGTTCAGCATCCTCCTCTCCACCACAGCTTCCAGGGTGTCTGGTTTGCAAAAGGTCTCTGGAGTAAAGGTGAAATTCTAAGATTTAGAATTATTAATTGTAATGATTGTACAACTAATGCTGTGAAGCCCTGACAGCAATGCATAACTCCATGATAAGTTCAAGCATGTGAAGAAAACTGGAGTTATTTTATTTTCTTTTTTTGTACATGCTGACTTGTTTCAAGTTGATGCTGAAATTAAATCAAACAAAAATATTTCAAGTTATGCTGAATTTTCTTTTAAGTTCTAAATTCTGTCACAGTCAAATAATTTAGTTCAAATGCAAATATGAACATTTTTGTGTTTACAGTATATTAATGATCTGAGGCAGTAGGATCATGTGCGCCGCTAGAGGGCAGCATTGTGTCATCGTTAACGCTGACCCCGCCGAGCACCAACGATCCTCTTGATATTAAAAGTTCGGTAGCTGTGATGCGTTTGATGAACTCAGCGGTAGCAAATAGATGAAAGCAAGACGCCTGTTTTTGGTGTTTACCAGGCTTTGATCTGTTACAAAAGACCAGCTTCAAAGCAAGAATAGAAATATTAAGATACTGCTACAATATTGAAACTGTTATCGCTTCACAGCAATTAAGTTTTTTTTTTTTTTAAAAGAAGGACGCTGCATTCTCTCTCGTCCTGCAGCAATCATGAGTCGACCTCTGTATGACCTTAAAGAAGAGAATGAATCCATTGAAGGTAAACGTGCCATTGATATATTTAGATTTTTTTTTCTTTTAAATACTGTTTTTGATTATTTTCTCTATTAAATTAAACATTTTTATCATTCTTTTCGCCCACAACAGAGCTCTTGGATTATGAGAGGAAACTAAGCATTGATTCTAACAGCGAAAGCCTCGGCCAGGATCTGCTTGCTAATTGGGAGCGAAGGTAAACACTAAAGGTGGAGTATGGAGGTCATTCTGAGGTCCGGGTGTGAGCAGCTCACCCATCTTCTCTTCGCTCTCTGTTTCTCTTCTGCAGCCAAAGTGAGAGGGGGGACGGCACAGGCACCGTAACCTTGAATCGCCTCACTGAGGAGGACCACCGAAGGAAGGCGATCCAGGAAGATGAGTGCCCCGAGCGCGCAGGAGGAAAGAAGAAGAAACCGACGCCGAAGGAACAAAAAGAAAACCTTGTTTTCGTCACTGATTTTGGAGAGAAGATTTCGCTTTTCCTTCCCGGTTTTGACGGCGACACTGGGGAAATGACAGCAGAGGAGCGGGTACACAACGGCGTCAGGACCAGCTGCAGAGAAAAGCCAGTTTAGTGACTCCATTCAATGGAGTTTTGTAAAATCCCCATTTCTTTCTTTCATCCCAAAGGTGTCAGAGACAGATCGAGATGGAGACGACCTCTTGGGCAGCGGGAGGTCGTCCAGATATGGCGACGACCTCTCGGATGGCGGGAGTCATTCTTTACCAGAGATATTTGAAACAGAAGAAAGTAAACAAACGGAGAGTCCGGAAGCCTCCAAAAGGTGTTTGTAAGCAGAGCCAGGCTTTTATTTGAGGAGCTAATGAGGCACAAATTAGGAAAACGTTGAGCACCGGAGCAGAAGTTTAATCCTCAAATTAAATGTTTTTAGGTCCGATACTCAAAAAAACCCTGAAAGTGAATATCAGCCAGAGGAGGAGGAGGAAGTGGAATCAGTCTGTGAGAGGCTGGAGGCCCAGATGAGGGAGGAAATGGAGAGACTCAAAGCAAAGGCCAAAAAGAAGAGCGATAAAGAGAAGAGGAGGCAGCAGGAATACCAGGATTCAGCAAAAGAGGAGCTGAAGCGCGAGCTGATGAAACCCAGGTCGGACGGAACGTTTCTGAGTGGGAACGAGTGTCAGTCAGAGGTGGACAGGCTGAAGGCCCAGATGAGGCAGGAAGTGGAGCAGCTCAAGCCCGAGCTCGACCTGGAGCTCAGAGCGGAGGGGAAGAAGGTGACGGAGGGCCAGGAAGAAAGAGAGCAGGTAACAGCAAGCGTGCGTTTAATCTTTCGCTTGCGGCGTAAACCGACTCCCACTGTCGCTCCTCAGCTGTGGAGACTCTACCGGGATGAAGTACACCATTCGGTGAAGCTCGATTACGAGGAGAAACTGGAGAAACTGAGGGCAGAACACTGGACGGAGCTGACCAACGTCCAGCAAAAATGCAGGAATGAGGTGGGAACGGCTGGTCGCAGGAGTGGAAACCAGTGCCACCCAAGCTGCTGGGCTGATCTGTGCCGCTGTCGCTGTGCTCCAGGCGTCTGCTCAGAGGGACAGCTTGTTGTCTGCTCTGCAGGAGGAGAAGGAGCGCATGCAGGCCTCACACGCCCAACATCTGCAGACGCTTCGCTCTGGGTTTGAGGAGCAGAAGCGGCAGCTGCAGCTGGAGCACTCGCGGAGGGTGAGCGTGGAACACTGGCGCACCCACGACCAGCGTCACCTGACGACGAGGTCTGTCCGTCTCCTTTATCAGATGTCAGAGTTGCAGCGACGTGAAGAGCAGCTCCAGAGGAGAGCCGAAGAGCTGAAGAACACGGAAGACGCCACGCTGCAGATGCAGGACAAGCTGGACCACATCACTGAGGTGAGATGAGCAGAACGGAAACAACCGCGTTTTTCTGGAGATTCTGAGCTCAGGCTCCACGATGGCGTCTGCAGGCCTCAGAGAAGCTCCGGCAGGAGAGAGATGAGCTGAGGCAGGAGCTGCAGAAGGTAACCGCACGGACGGAGGAAGCCAGAGACCTCCTCCAGAAAACCCAGCTGGAAAGGGACGAGGCCAGGACAGACGAGGTGCTGCTGAAGGTGGAGAGAGACAAAGCAGTGCAAATGTGCGCGGCGGCAGTGGAGGAGAGAGAGCGGCTGAAGAGGACGTACGAGAACCTGGGAAAAAAATACAGCCAGAAAAAAGGACAGAAAGACCCCTCCTCCAGTCTGGAGACCAGGGTGGACAGAAGGAAGACGTCTTCGAGTGAAGACAGCGACTCATCATCACTCACAGACGACGCAGAAGGACCAGCTGGCTCTCCTGCACCTGACTACGTGCACGAGGGCTGTCGCTGGAAGACCTCCTCCACGCTGGGCCGTGGAAGGAAGATGGACACGGAGCAGGTAGGGAGGGACACAGTCCACCAGCAGCAGCAGCAAATGTCTCCTGTGGTGCAGAGGTCAACTCGCCTGGTGGCTTCTCTCTGTCTGTCCTCAGGCAGCAAACGGGAAGAACCAGAGGAAAGACCTCGAGGAAACAGAGGATGAACTACAAGAACAGATGGAAGTGAGACATCTCAGTCATGTGAGACGCTCCACTGCATGTTCTGGCAGAAGGTTCCGTGTACGCTTGTTTCCTGTGTGTCTCCAGGCCTTGAACAACCTGCAACGGGACAGAGATCTTCTCAAGAAGGAGCTGCAGGATATGATAGAGGAGAAGACAAAGGAAAACGTGGACATGGCCCTCGTGAAGACAGAGGCGTTGATGAAGGAGAGAGACAGAATCATGACGCAAAGAATCAGGGAGGAGAAGGAGGAGCTGGAGAAGAAGCTGGAAAGGTTACAGAAGAAATGCAGCTTGTTCAGTCACAGCAGGAGGTAAAGTTTGCACAGAAAACCTGCAACTTCTCCTCAGCGGCTTTGACTTAAAGCTTTCCTGCAAAGACGGCCATTTATTCCTGGTCCAATCAGGGGGAAGGAACAAAACAAGGGGTTACATCGCCTCTTCAGACATGAGAGGACAACGGAGGAGGAAGCGAGAAGTGCCGACTCCTCGTCACTATCACCTGAACCTGACAGCGCAGAGGAGTGAGTCCTGAAACCACGACCACGCTAGAGCAGCGCAGATGCAAAGATGGCCACCAGGGGGCAGTGGGTCGGGGCTTGGACGGAGAAGGTCTGGAAGGTTAACTCATCCGCTTCTCCTGACAGGTCCTGCTGCTACGTATCCAACAGGATCCACTCCTCGCCGTGGAGCGGAGGCAATCACAGGGTCCCTGCAGGGGACTGTGGACCAAGAGAACCTGGGTACAGCCGTTGGGGCCGTTTGCTCCAAGGTGTGAGGACAGAATCGCCACGTTTTTTAATTACTTACTGGTTTCAGATGCTGCCATTGTTGGGTTTCTCGTTTTATATTCTTCAGGAACAAACGGGGACCGGCTCCCCATCGCCGCCGTGAAACCAACTCACTCTTTACACGTGTCACCTAGGTAACTAAGCGGTTGTACCCTGATATGGCGTGAATGATCCGCGGAGAGGATCAGGGAAGTGAGGGAGCGGTCCTGAAGTTCTGTGTGTCTCTGTGTGCACCACAGCGTCCACCACCTGCAGTTCAGACAGAGCGCGGTGGAAGTCGGCAGCAACAGGGTGGAGCGATTGGTGAAGAGCAGCAGGAGGTGGCTGGAGATGCACGGGAAAGACGTCAGCGCGTATCCTTCTCATGCACGTTATCATCGACCCGCAGGCCCGACGTCAAACAGGCAGCAGAAGCAGACGGTCTGTGGTTAGCTTTAGCGTTAGCAGAGCTGTGGGCCTGGTACGAAGGACATACTCGGGTTTATTTCCACATTTCTGCAGTTATCTTTAACTCTGTCCTCCAGACCACTCTTGACTCGTCAGGTCACTTTGAACAAGAACAGCTTGTTCTTTTAGATGAACCAGGTCCTCTGATATTGAAGACAAAGAGGAGGAACCCAGGAACACACCCAGGAAACACACACACCATTCACCCACACAACCCGGTGTGCATGCCCTTGGACTGTGGGAGCAAACCTGCCACTGTGCCGACCACGTTTCCACCTCTCTTTCAAAAAAAAATGGAACTTGACACACTGGTTGTAACCTGACGGCCTCCATCTCGCTGTAGTTTACTGTTCCAACACTAGGCAGCAATAAAAGCTTGCAGCAGTTTCATGGGACTGTTGTCTTAAATATAAAATCCCCAGAGACTGGAAGAATGCTCGGTATCAGCCTTGAGTATAAAATCCTTTTTAATACGTGCTCTTTACGTCCGCCCAGCTACTTTTACGTGTCCAGTGCTTGGGTACAGTCCTATAGCACTGCCTGGTGATGTGGCTGAAATGTCCTCTCCTCCTGGTCGGCTGCCATGTTTTCGTTGGCGCTGAGCAAACGTTCACAGGCTAACTGTTTCCAGATGACAGCGTGCAGAGGGGACATCACTCATGGGGGGGCTGTGAGACCGACGGGGGTCTGTTAAAAGCATTCTGCTCTACTGACGAGGGCATTTCCTGTCTGGATTAAGGAGGATCAGCTGTTTGTTCACAGGGTTTTTGTATGGCTGGTGCCTGGAAAGAGGGACAAAGTAGTGGACATCGCAGCACTTCTGGAGACTTTCAACAACAATGGCTACTTATAAGGGATGGAAATGTTTACTGTGAGGGGTTTTGAGAAAATATTCCAGTTTTTGTTTCAGTTTGGCTTCCTGGAGAGTCATGTTTACGTGTTGGAGACTGAAAAGCTTCATGTTAGTGTCTTCAAAGTCTTCAGTCTTTTTACTGACTTAAAAACCAAGTTTATAGTAGCTTACTAGCATTGTAGCATACATTTATATGATAGACACATGTTAAAGATCTCTGGTAACATGTTAATGTTGAATGTAATGTTACTTATTAGCAGTATTCTGGCCCTATTTCATGCTTGTTTGCCATTGAATCGGCCAAACTTTCTGACCTCTGACACATCAGCTCACACAAAATATGAGTTAACATCACATGTTAACAAGTTAACATGTGATGTTAACTCATATTTTCAGCCCTGATGAAAATATGAGTTAACATGTGATGTCTGCAGCGACTCATCCATGACTTCTCAGCCCGTTAATGTGAACAAACTCTGGCAGTTATGATGAATAATCACTTATTTTTGGAACATCTGTTAGCAAATACTGATGAGCCTGATAACTGATCAGCAGTGGAGGAAACCTGGTTATAGATCTTTTTTTATCAAGTTGCTGGAAGTCTAATAGCTTAAACTGCTGTCTGATATTTTTGTTTTGTTGAATTTTACCAACTAAAGTTCAACCAGGAAACTCCCAGAAGACGCTTCTCTAAAGCCGCTGCACTACCTGCCGAGCATGCGCGCACGACGCGTGTGCAGGTGTGCGGGTTACCACAGGTGGAGGCTCCACCCACCTCCTTCAAAACAGCCAACCTGACGGAAGCGCTGGTGGGAATTTCAGCTCCCAAACAGCGAGTGGACTTTTTGGCTCAGCAAAACAAAAAAGAAAGTGGATCTGTTGGGTCAACAGGTATTTATAACTACTATGTTAAAACAAAGTTAAAAAAAAAAACAAAATTATAATTAATGAATTAGTATTTAAATAAATAACACTTGGCTGACGACAAAACTGATCAGTTCATAGAGGCGGCTCATTTCAACGACTCATTCAGACAAGAAGGAACAGGCAGGCTTACATAAGAATTTAGGACACTGGGTCAACTGGTTTCACTTTATTCACCTTTGTTAAAACAAGTCCCTCTTTTCAAACCCTCAAGCCAAAAATTTGAAATAGAAAAATCAATCTTGTCTGTTCTGGGTGCCTTTATTTTGAAGGGAACTAAACTGGTGTAAATGAAGTAACTGCGTAATTTTCGGTCTTGTATTGTACCATTTAAGCATTTTACACACGCACACACACACTTCATGTTGGACTCCACCCATGACGCGTCACAACCGACCTTCGGCAGGTGTCGAAGGTCTGGCATCTAATAAAAGTCACTTTTCCCATTAGAGAAAAGGTGACACACACGGAGCGTGTCCGGGCTCCTTGTACACACACACTCAGTGTGGTCTCAGCTGCTGTGTCAACTTCAAGCAGTGTGTGTGTGTGTGTGTGAGTGTGTGTGAGAGTGTGAGTGTGAGTGTGTGTGAGGAGGGAGGCGGAAGCTCGGGGAGCCTCCAGCGGCGCTGCTGCGCTCCCACTCGGTTCAGTTCGGGCTGGAGCTTCGGGATGTCCGCCGTGAAGGCGCTGCAGCAGTGGTGCCGGGTCCAGGTTCAGGGCTACCGGGATGTGTCCATCACCAACATGACCACGTCCTTCAGGGACGGCCTGGCTTTCTGCGCCCTCATCCACAAACACAGACCCGATCTCATGTGAGTATTTACCGGAACAGCAGACAAAAGTGCGGCGGGGGAGGGAAGTTTCCGAGCCGCTCGATGCTGAGAGGATCCAGCCCGTTTCCTGCCGTTTGAGGCAGAATGGAGCCCCCAGTACCGGGTTAGAGCCGAGTTCGGGGACGAGGACACGAACCTCAATTTACAGTCCGGTCAAAAGGAAAAACCGGAGCGGATCGGGGAGTTGGGTTCTGCGGACTTTAGTTCTCAAGTAAAAAGAGTTTTATTCACATGAAACAACTTCAAAATGTGCTCATTAAGAAAAATACTTGATTAAAGTTATGCAAAACTGAACTTTTTTTATTATATTTTGGAAGTTATATCCATGATGTTACTGTTAAATCTTATCTATTACCAGTCCGTTTATCCTCTCTGTCCCACTGTAACCAGTCCGTTTACCCTCTCTGTCCCACAGTAACCAGTCCATTTACCCTCTCTGTCCCAGTATACCCAGTCTATCCTCCACTGAAGGCCGACCTCTGCCCATACACCTCCTCAGGAACGTAACCGCAGTGGAGAATTAAGTTTAACATTTAATCACTTGGCCTGGATACATTTTG
Source organism: Pao palembangensis (assembly GCA_015343265.1). Taxonomy (NCBI): domain Eukaryota; kingdom Metazoa; phylum Chordata; class Actinopteri; order Tetraodontiformes; family Tetraodontidae; genus Pao; species Pao palembangensis. Next base: position 1,759,243 of record CM027089.1, on the reverse strand, counting down.
TTATTGTTAATCGTGTGATCTGCTTGTTTGTCTTCATGATACTTTGTCACTACGTTCACGTTAATGATTCATCAATGAGCTAGTGTTTAAATAAGGATCGACGCTGCACTTATTCAAGAAGTGAAGAAGAGAAGTGACATATCAGACACACGCAGAAACAGAGTGGAATCTTTGCTTCATGCCCAAACCTTGTCGATTATTGCTGGGAATTGTACTACGTAGCTTCACTAAGAGTTTGGAATTCAGTTTTCCCCTGGACTTTGGAGACAGGGGAATTCCATCACACAACTGTTCTTGTAGCTTTTGGCTCCAGATGTTCTCAATAATCCAGTCAGTGTCCTTTTTAGGCTTCATATTGACAAATATTCCAGAGTCCTGAGTCACAACCCTGCAGACAGTCTGTTCGTGTGTGAGTCCGCTCCAGTCTTTACCCACAGCCTGACCAGTGCTGTGGCTTATTTCATGTCTGTATGGTCTGAAACAGTCAGTCACGGTTATAAATAATAACCCTGATTTTCATTAACATAAACAGGCTGTTGGTGCCGTGACCATGTGACATATTTGGATTTTGTCCCTCGTGCACAAACGTGCAAAGAAGGGAGTCGCGTTCCGTCTCCTTCAACTGACTTTTTCTCTCCTCTGTTGCAGCAACTTTGACTCCCTGAAGAAAGAAAATGTGTATGAGAACAACAAACTGGTGAGACACCTTTTCCATGCTGATGTCTGGCCCTTCTCACCCACTTTTTGATAAACTTAGACCAGCTTTTGCTGCAGGATTCAGATGTTTTATTCTGTGTTATCTCCGTTTCTGTGGCGACGGTCTCGCTCCGTGTTGATTGGTCGCTTCATGGCTGCTCTGTCGGCCTGTCTCTGCTTGCTTCTGTTTGTCTTCCACTGAATTGCTAAACCCTGTTTGGAAATTCCTAAATTTCAGTGAGTCTGTTGCTCTCTTATCACGTGGGTCATATTCTTGCTGGTTTAGGTGCCTTCAGTGGATCCAGGCTGTCTGATTTGATAAGATAAAAGCCTTTTATCCGTTGGGCCCCTCGGTCTGAAGTGTGTGTTCGTTATTTCCAGGCCTTCGGGGTTGCGGAGAAGGAGCTGGGAATTCCTGCCCTGCTGGATGCAGAAGACATGGTGGCTCTTCAGATCCCCGACCGCCTCAGCATCCTGACTTATGTCTCCCAGTATTACAACTACTTCCACGGACGCTCCCCGAGTGAGTATCGCCGCCACGCTGCCTTCAGCCCGTGTTTACACGCCGTCCATATCGTCTCCTTGTGCCCTGCAGTTGGCGGTATGGGCGGAGTGAAACGTCCAGCTGAAGGCCCCACAGAGGAGCCGTCAGGGAAAAAGAACCCGCCGGTGGTGTCGAAGGTGCTTCCTTCATCCAAACCTGCCAGGGAAAACAGCCCTCCCGCCTCCACCAACACCTCGAGACCGCCGCCTTCACCGAAACACCCCAGAAACGCCAAACAGGTGACCTTCTGATGACCTCCACTCATGTGTCATCTGTTACTCCCAGATGACGGTGAAACTTCTCTTTTCTAGGACGTTCTGGTTGAGAAACCCAGTCAGACAGGAACGTTGAGTAACAAGTGCGTCTCCTGCAACAAGCATGTGCACTTAGTGCAGCGACACCTGGTGGAGGGGAAGCTCTACCACAGGAGCTGTGCAAAGTAAGATGCTCTTCAGAATAATTTAATACGCTTTAGCGGAATTCAAATGGTCTAAAACGAGTTCTGGCAGGTCACTGGCACCTGTGGACAAATGCGCTCCTCTCAGAGATTTACCCACAAACACCCAACAAGCCACTCCTGGACGAGACCCCAGTAAGACCAGCAGCGACGCCTCCTCCAGACTGGCGCCAACATGGCTGAAAGACAAACCCAGCACTGCTCCCAGCTTCTCCAGCGCCTTTCCTGCTCCGTCTGTGCCTCCTTCTCGCCCTGTTTCTGCTCTCTCCTCGTCTGTAGCCTCCAAACCCGCCGCCTCACAGACGACCTTTGGGTCTACCTCTGCTGCCGTCACCAGGCCCAGCCCTGCTTCCCGCACCTCAACCACGCTAGCAAAGACGCTCCAGACCAAGATCCAGTTCTTCCAGTCAGACGACACCAACAACGAGAAAGAGACCACCAGCGCTGGTGCCAAGAAGGCGGGCAGTGAGACGGGGACAGTCCAGCACGCCACCGCCGGTCAGACGGTGACCGTCAGGGTGAATGTCGGTAAAAAGGACGTAAGCTTGGATGAGGATAAACCCAAAGCGTCTGGGCTTGGTGGAGGGTCCGGGAAGGTTTCTGAGAGCACCAACGAGAGCAGCAAGGCCAAGGCGGCAGCCTTCATCTCCAGAAAACTGGCCGAGGAGAACAACAATAAACCATCCTGGACGAATGTGGTGCTGAAGAAAACTGACAAGTGAGTCATCTATAATGCAAATAAAAGTCAAAGTAATCTTTGTTTCAGAAAACACCCTTAATCACCATTTATCATCTTTAATCCATCAGACCTTCTCAAGCGGAGACACCAAAGATGGAGACGGAGGGCGTCAGAGGGAGAGTCAAACTGAAAGTGGACCCCTCGCTCCTGGCTGATCTTCAGAACCCAAACCGTGAGGAGTCTGGACCAGTCCCGGTCCCAAGGAGACCCCAAAGCAGAACGTCAGACCCGGGAGCCACAAAGCCCAGCAGCGCATCACCCGACACCTCAGGTTTCACCCCCCCTCAGTTCTGGTGTCCTGTTTGATCATGTTAGCAAAGAGGTTTAATGCTGGTGAGATGAGTCACTCCTGCTGGAAAATGAAGACATTATTGATGACTTGTTGACAACTTGATATCATTATTCTGTGACCATTTCTTTTATTCTCTGTTCAAATATCAGCTGTTTGTAAACACGATTTTCCTCTGGGGGTACCGTTAACCGTGCTCCAGTTCAGAAAACCAGCCCAGACCAGCCGATTTAATCCAAAATCATCATTTCCGAATGTGAACCTAATCCAATTTCCCCACTTAAATGTTTGTTGATTGATCAAATGTCCTTTTATTTGTCCTTAATTGTCTCTCAGCAGCAGAACACGAGTCCCCTGCAGACTGGAGGTCAAAGCTCAAACCTGTCTCCAAAGAAACCAAGTAAGTTTATGTTACTGACTTCTGTCATTGTGTCCGTATTTTTCCGACCAGCTCCAGCAGCAGGGAGTGTCTGCACGCGGGCCTGCTCATGACATCAACGCCACCAATCACCGACAGCGCCTTTGTCTCCCCGATGTCCTGTCCATCCACCCGTCCTTTGATCCACATCTCGCCGTCCAACATCTTTCCTGCAGGACGCCTGTACCCGCTGCTCTTCCAAATGTCTCGGTCAACACTTGCAGTCGGGGCTATGGGCCCCTTCTTCCGCCACATGCGTGCGAGCCCCAAATGGTGTCAGTGCTGCGCGGAGTCCTCCATGGTGCAACATATGCTCAACACTCAGAGCTGCTTTCCTCAGATGACCTTTCCTCCCGCTCGGATGGATCAAAACTGTAGTGAGACGGATTCACGGAGAAATGATTCAAACCCACATTGTTTTGTTGCAAAGCGAATTAAAGACAAGCTGTCTGTGCAGAAATGATGAAAGCAATTCTCCGCTTATGAGGACTGGTGTCATTCCTATGAGGAGGAGGCGGGGCTTATTGCTCCTGTCACTCACCAGATATTTCCTGTTACAGTTATTAGGCACTTATGTGCGTCTTGGGTTTTTCTGTATCTGCAGGGCACATAATCCCTCTCCGCCTTCCCCAAAACTCTCGGCTAATGGACCCGGACAGTCACGGACTTCTGAGCCTTTGGGACCTCGTCAGCCATCGCAGAGCATTCCCATCACGCCGCCGGCAACCAAGGGTAACGTAACACCTGGATTCAACTGACTGGCTGTTGCCTCCTGCCAACAGGACACCTGAGGATGTTCTTGTTTCCGTGACTTGAAACTTTTCTGCACATTTCTCTAACACCTTTGACCTAAAATGATGCACTCCCATAATGCATTGCGAACCATCACCAACTGATGGTCCCTGACCGAGCAATACTCAAGAAAATAGACGTGACAGGAAGTTTTCCCAGGAAGGCAGGAAATGTGGTTATCTTCTATGAGGGTCATGTGAGTGTGTAGATGTAAAGTCAACCGTGTGTCCGTCCTAAAGGGATGCTTGACCAAAGAGTTTAGACGAGGATGATAAATGTGTGAATTTTCACCAATCTGTTCCGGTTTTTCAAGAAAATGGTAGAATGTAATGAAAAACCGTGGGTATTTCCCCGAGGGTGCGTGAAATTAGTCAGCTGTGGCGCGAAAACCTCGATGGATGTTAATTATTCATTAACTGGCAAAAACACCTCCTGGAATTTATTCTTAATCGTAGGTTTATGGATGATCTAATGGAGGTTTTATGATCTCAGGTTCTCTGAACGGCCAGGAGGACCGAACCAGGCGAGACGCCGAGATAAAGATTTCCAAGGTGCAGAAAAATCCGCCGTCTTTACAGGATCTGTGCTCCTCATGACTGGAACTGTACAACTGTGTGTTCCATGTGCAGAAGAAGCCCGACTACATTCCCAAAGAGGACATTTTAAAAGAGCTGCAGCAGATCGACGACAACCTGAATAAACTGGAGAAGGAGGGCGTCCAGCTGGAGATGAGGCTCCGCAGATGTGAGGAAGGTGAGGGGAGCGCGTCTGCGAGTCTCATGAACGAAGGCTTGGTGGTGGAGAAAGGTGCACGGAAGGGTGTGTGTAGGATGATCTGTGTGTGTGTTTGTGTCAGATGGAGAAGATGACTCTTTCATGGACGAGCTCATGGTCGAGTGGTTCAACTTGATCAGGAACAAGCAGGTGGCGATGCGTCGGGAGTCCGAGCTGGTGTACATGTGAGTGCGCACGCACACCCACCCAGCAGAGGGAAGAGGAGGGCCCTATTAAGCGATTACCGAGACAGACTTGTGGCCAGAAGGTTGACAGTTTGAATTCCCAGTGTCCTCCCACCTCCATCACACCGCAGGATGTCCTGGAACGGCTCGGCCGAGCTGCTGGTGGCAGCGGCCGGTAGCCTCAGGCGGGATGCTGCTCAACGCCGCAGGTTCCACCGCCATTGTTCCTTTCATTAGGCAATTCCTGATTATTTTATGCACTTTGATGCAGTAAATCATGATATTTATTAACGTTTTTATTTAAAATTTATAAATTTCCAACTCCCTGTCCGTCTGCCATCTGCTGGCTAAAATACTGACGTCTAGTGGTGAACATGCGAATTGCAGCACGAAGCTGAGCGTTTCTCCAGATGTGATTAGTGACAAAAGAAGTCAAAGTTTTCTGTTGCATTATTAAAGTATAGGCCAGACTGGGATTATTAACACACAGTGTTTGTGTGTTTATGTAGTGGGAAAACGCAGGAGTTGGAGGAACAGCAGCCGAGCGTCGAGCAGGAGCTCAGGAGACTGATGGAAAAGCCAGGTGTGTGTTCAACAGGTGTGTGTTCGGCACCAAAATCAGCTCAAACATTTGGAATGAAATGCACTTTTGTGTTTGGACAGAACATCTGAAAAATGCCTGGCACCGCAAGAGAGAAGAGGAGCTGATGAAGAAGCTGATGGAGATCGTCAATGACAGAAACGCCATCGTAGAAGGTCTGGACGAGGACAGGCTCAGGTAACCCTGTGGAGATGATGCTACGGATTAGGGGCTGTCTTGAATGCTAGCTTCTCTTCTTTCAAAGTGCTTTTGATACATTGCTCAAGAGCATCTCAGGCCCATTTTACCTGCCCAAAAGCTCCAAGTCAGCCAGGAGTCGAACCGTACTCAGACGTGTTTTCCATTGCAAGCCTGATGCTGGTGTCATGTTGGATCACGCGTGTTGTGGCTTCGTTTTCTCAGGGAGGAAGAGGAGGACGAGCAGCTCAACAAGCTGATGAAGGATTTCAGTGAGTATCTCCACCGCCTCCGCGGGTCACGTGACCCCTCCCACCAAAACCGTTCATTAGTTACCACAAACCCACACCGCTGCAGCCGTGTTGGAAATTATCCAATTGAGGATTTTCCATCATCGGTGGCTCTAATTGAACTAGATAGAATTCTCACTGTGGTTTGTGTGTGTGTGTTATTTTAAGGCCAATGTTTTCATCTCATTTGATCTAATGACTCCTAATGGAAAAAGCGTCAAACAAAATGCTCCCCCTCTTGTTGTCGACCGCGTTCCTATTAGATAAATGGGTAATGTAGCTGGTTAATTTGACCCTGTGGTGGAATAGAGTTAAAGCGCCTTCATTTGCAATTCATGACCGGGAAAGCGAAGCAGAAATCCAGATTTATTGAACTTTAGCAAAAGGTCGTTATACTGCGCTGAATGAATGGCGACTGTGGGCTCGAGACTAGCCATTTCATTTTAATATATTCATAAAGTTAATGCCAAAGTTTCTCCACTTTTTCCCACTCTGATTGATCTTTTATGGCATAAAATGCTTTAGCACCGAGCAGCTAGCCACATTAGCCTAGCCTGGTTTGCGAGCACATGCTTAGAGATAAAAGCAATCTCTGACAAAATGTTACCTGCAGAAAAAAAACAAACAGTAATGTGTGTGTTGATTCTCTGTCTGGATTCTGTTTGTCTCTTTCAGACGTAAAGAAAGAAAAACCAAAGAAAAAGTCACCGCTGTCCAAACTGTTTGGCTGGGGGAGCAAAAAAGAGGCGCCATGACAACTCGCTTTGATGTTGTTCTGCTGCACATTGTAGTCTTAATGTCGGTTTAGTTAGCCTGTGATTCAAGAGGTAACTGTGTATGTGTGTTCATAATGTGAAAGTATGAGCTGTCATTTTAAGCTCTTATAGAGAAATGCCCTTCCCTCTGTCACTCTCAGCTTTACACACACACACACACACACACACACACACACACACACACACACACACATCACGAGGGGTTAATGACTCACCAGCAGTGATAGGATTGAGTTCAGCGCTCCGGTTGTTGGTTTTAATACCCTTCAAGTCTTAATCTGTCTACTTAATGCTGTCAAACACAGATTTTCTCCTCTCTTTCTCAACCACACACACACAGATGCTAACAAAAGTTAAAGATCGGGGCCTGACAGCAGCTTCCTGCTCTGTGCTGGTGTTCTGATTTGCTGGTGGATCGCCCGCTGAGCTGCGTCTCTGTTTGCTCTTAAAGGTCTCTGCAGGGTTCTTGCTCCCCTTTCATAAGGTCACATGTTTCTTTAAATTATTTTCTTCTGGCCTGCTGGGTCAAACTTGCTGTTCAGGGGACCAGAGAACATAAATGTTAAAATCCAAAAGCTCTTGAATTAGTCCAGCCTCTGTATCACTAACTGGATATTTCATATCTTCATCTGCTGTTTTGGGTGTTTTTTTTGTTTTGTTTTAAAGCCAATTAGAGCGAGTGGAAGAATCTGATTTGTTTCAGCTGACTCTACTGGTCCACATTGGACCTAATGTTGATTTTAAATATCTCTTCTACGCATCTTCTATGACACTGAGGCCAGATTACTTTGTAATACAGAGTATTTTGTGTGATTGTTGTACGCATTTGTAAAATTCCTCAGGTACAAGTATGTGTATTTTATTTTAAATTGGAAACTATTCTGTATTTTTAATAAATTCCTGTAATAAATGCAATTGCATTTTAATAAAGGACATGATTTTGGGTCAAGTTCAATATAAAACAAAAATGAAATTTCATTTAATTGAAGTAGTTCTCTTTGCAAACATCAGGAGGCGCCATCACACTTCTGATCTGTAGAAAGTTTTTTTTAATTTTTTTTTTTTACTACTAAAATAAAATCTTAAATTCTCCCCTGAACCTTTGCCTCCCTCTAGCTTCAGCTTTAACTTTATTTTTATTTATTTTGGCAGTAAAACATGCAGTAATGCACCCACAGTCATTTTTATGTACTTTCATAAGTCATAAGTCATAAGTACAAATAAAGCAAATCTGATAAGAACATTTATTTTAGGTGACCATTTTTGTAATTTACTGAGAGTGACCAGGGTAACACATGGTTTTCATAAATATGGCTATATAATTTGAATAAAATACACCAAAGAGCAGCACAATTTTAAAATTGTTGCAAAAACACCCACAATTTAAACATAGTCGAGAAAAAAAGAACAATTGTCTCTCTTCTGCTTTTAAAATGCTTATTTAGAGTTGGAGAAAGACAAAATGAGTATAGAATCGGCTTTTAAATCAGTGTTTCATGCCCTGCAGTTGTAAAAATACAAAAAAAAAAACGCTTTCCTTTACTAAAGCAACATTTGTTCCTGCTGTTAAATGTGAAAGTGGTTGTTTATTCCATCTTTAAAGCGTGATAAAATGTTCCATCAGCTCACCACTCTGCCTGAATCAATCATTTCCCTGCTTGACTCTGGAACATGTTTATTTTTAGGGTGAAAATGTGCCTTTAAGTCATCTCAATGAGGCACATTTTGTAAATTTACCTGCCAGGTGGTTCATTTACATAACACAGTGGTGCTGCACACTTCTGCAGAGTTGTGCTGAAGGTGTGTCCTGAACGCAGCTTCTGTCTGTTAAATCCGTGTCAAAAGACTATAAAGTCCACATTAGCCTGTTGCTATTGTTGTCTTCATGCCTTTGTGTTCTCGTCCTCACACTTAAAGCTTTAAATGGAGATAGTGTTCACAATTTGACACACCACGCACTCCTCACCGCTTCTCCTGATCCCCTCAGCACAACCCAGCTTACACATCTTTAAACACTTCTCAGAGTTTTGAACGTTAGCCGTTTTTTCCTTCTGTGGTTTTAAAACTGTGTGTTTGCATCCGTCGGGTATTTACCACCTCCAGAAAAAGGAAATTAGTTTACCTGAAGAACCTCAGGAGGAGGAAAGCAAAGTAAGAAGAACGCTGTGAAGTTTTCTTCGGATTCAGATGCTAAAGTTCTTCATAGGACAAAGTGACAGTTTTGATAACATTATTGTTTGTGTGTGTGTGTCCTCCATCTTGGTGTTATGTGTTGTGTTTGAGCCACAGAGAGTGTGTCTTTGTAATGAAAGTGCTGGAAAAGCTATCACGGCCCAGGGGACCCCCCCTCAAAAACCTGAGGACATCGCCCGTGGAAACCCTTCGCATGTGGTCTCTGCACAAACACACACACACAGATACAGTAAAACGTAAACACATTTTAGTAGCAGTGACAGGCGGGAAAATCATCTCAGGAGTTTTCGTTCAGGACCCTCTCTTTGTGTTTCTCTAAGTGTCTGTGAAAAGGCCCGTGTGTGTGTGTGTGAGCACAAATTAGCTCCTCCATGACTGAACAAACTAAATTTTTCTCTGAATGTCTAATGTAAAAGACAGCGAGGATATTCGCTCAATTAATCTCCAACGCCATCTATCAGGGTGGAAAAGCTCCACTCAGGTTCGCCTGCCGAGGCTAAAAGATTGAAAAAGTTTGATTAAAGCAGGAAAGTTATGGTCTCTAGGTGAGTAAAAAAGCCCAGAATTTTCTTTTCTTTTTTTTTTTAAGTTTTGGCTTTCTGACTCAGGTTAGAACAAACAGTCGTTGAGGTTTCTTGGGAGGAAAACCATCACAAATCAAGATTTTGCAAAGTTTTTGAAGGATGAAGTCTGTTTTCTGGGGGGAAAATATATTTAACAGGCTTTTTGAGCAGACGTTCAATAGATGAGAAAGTACTCTGCATAAGCTGTAAAATCACATTTTAGTAGCAGTGTTAATGGTGTTTATGGGTGGACTGCGGTAAATCGAAGCATTAAATCTAATGTTGCTAACTCCCGTGTATAAGAAGTAAGAAATATTCAAATGTTTCTGTTTGTACTTTACGTTATGTTCCTACAAAATCAACACATTACACAAACATTACAAAAACAAACATCATTAATTATGATTTAATATTTTTTTCTGAGCAGCGACAGGAATGAAAGTTATAAAACAAATGTGTTTGACTCTTTAATTATTTAATTAATCGTTCGCTTCAGGCTGCTGAACCCTCACGTGACACCTCACGTGTTTCATTATTGACCCCGCCCCCCCTTAAATTGGCACGCGACACAGCGCGCAGCAGATCGTGGCTAACGTGAAGTATAGCTAGCAGTTAGCCCTTGTTAGGCGTCACCTTAGCGCTACTCAGAGGTTAACTTAACCGGTACCGATTTACACGAACGAGACAAACAGTTCAAAATACCCTTCCAGTATAACCAAACGTTATCTATCGTTGCCACTTGTCCAATTTATCTATTTATTTATTACTAGGTTCCGTTTGCCCTTAAAATTTGACGACCACCCCAATTTTGGGGGGAATATTTGTTTGTATAAAATAGTAAGTTAACGCCACAAGTTTTAATGAAGATTTTGTTTCCTTTGGTCTTTAACGGTGTTATAACGGTGTTATAATAATTGCATCAGATGTAACTATATTACAGTTTTCCCCGTTCCCGCTACAATGGACTACTCCATCATCCTGTCTGTTAACGCTAATTTTGTTTAGACGCTGTGGTGACAGAGAGCACAAACAAAACAAAACCACTCCAGCCAGATATTTATAAAGGTAGGTTATTTAAAAAACTGAAGAAGACAACTATTGACAATGTTTAAATAATTTAAAGGAAATATGTGTTGCTTAAATAATGTTTATCATCATTATGCACGCGTTTTGATATTGGATGTGTCCACTTTGGCTTTGTACCACCATACCTGCAGTAAGTTCAGAGAAATTGAAGATTTGGTTTAATAACAGTAATAATGTCACAATAAAGATGTTGGAGGAAGTGCTGTTAAAAGGACACCTAGGAGAAACTAAGGTTACCTTAATTGATGGAGAGCGCTCCAGTTTGGATTTTTTTATGTATCACTTCCAAACTACTCAGACTTTATTTTTATGTGTTAACAGTTGATTTAAGAGGATTCTAACGCTAAATGCGACACAATAAGCTCAGCTGTAAAGACAGATGATCAACATACCTGCTGCTGCTGAGAGGACAAACACACAGGTAAGAGGGATATACCAATGAAAGTTATTAGTAAAGAAAAAAGGATTTGCTATGTTTTACTGTAGATATCTGATAGGGAATAGGGGGAATATGCTCTTTAATTTATGATTTCAGGGCCTTTATTGGCTATACTAATACATGTGAATTAACAGAGCATCAAAGTGATGGTGAAACTGTCCACAGAATTGTCTTTGTAATGAGAGATTGATATTGCCCTAAAAATGTATCTGGTAATTCAGAGCTGTGCATTAACTGTGTGTGTGTGTGTGCGCACTTGAGCTTGTATTTATTGTTAATTGGTCGGAATAAAGATCAGCAGCAAGGCGCTGCCGCAGAGGCTTGGAGCAGAAAATGAGAGATGCACTCGAGAGGCTATTGGTTTCATACAGGAACAGAAGTGAAGGAGGGGAGAAAGGGAGCAGGGATGAAAGGATGTGATTTGCGGCCTTAATCCAAATTGAATTACACCGATAACATCTCTCTTTCTGGATTTATTTTCTATGTTTTTTCACCCCCACATTATATTTAAACGTTTACCTTCCACGTGTAAGTGCTTCACACTCGAGTTCCTCCAGAGCAGCTCACAATAACATTCCTTTAAAAACACAAATATGTCATTTTTCAGCTATTAAACAATGTGGTGAACAGGCTGTTTTTCATGTAAAGTGGAACATTTCTCACCTAATTGTTGGCTGCATATGTAAAAATCTGACCTGTGTTTGGATAAACAATATTTCCACCTTACCTGTAAATCAGCCTGTAAGGCTGCACAAGAACAGGATACTTGTGAATTATTCAGCCAGTATATCATCAGTACAGTTCCTGGCTGTTGACCTGACCTTTCACTGGCTTTCCCAATCCCTGTCCATGACTTCACTTGCTGCTGTTGTGTGTGTGTTTTCTGTGACTGGTTGACTCAAGTGTATTTTTGTTGCTAGTTTTAATCTGTTGGATTGACGCTGTTGTTTAAGTCTGTGGTTGTGAACATTATAGAGTTTGTAAGAATGACTTATGAATTATTCTTAATTTTTTTATTATGTTTGATTTATATATTTATATATTTTATGTTACAACACTCTCGTGCAAGGTAAAATATTGCTGGGTTTAGGCCTAAAACTAATGAACAAACAGCAATCAGTCGTCCTTCGATTGTCTGTCTGGCTGTCTCTCTGTCTGTCTCTGTTAATAATGTGAATTAGCATATAAATGAGAGTTAGCATGTGATAGAAGCCACTCTGCTCCAATCTGTCCGTTGGGATTTATGATTATCTCGTTCTCTTTCTTCACTCTTTATCACCGGCGTGTCCGTCTGCCTCCCAGTCTCGCCACTCTGTTCACACACTCGCTTAGTTCTTCTTTTCTGTTTTTATTGGCTCATGCTGTTTGTGATTATTTACCTGAATGTGCTTTCACACTATCCCTGTGTAAGCACAGGTAATGGCTCCTGACTAATTAGCAGATCAGTCAAAGCATTTGGGAAATAGAAACGCACACATACACATGCACACACCTTCTTATGTCACCTTTTTGTGCGTGTTCTAAGCGTTGGTCTCTTGTTCCTTGGATTTGTGTCCCCACACAGCCAGTCGAAGCCCAGTGGTACGCAGCAGGAGGTGTTAATGATGTGAGGGCTCTGTGTTCTCTGCGGGGAGCGATCTGTTGTGCGCTGGCTGCTGTCTGTCACACCACACCAGCAGAAAAACATCTACATAGGTCATGTGAAGCGTGCACAGACCTCAGAGAGCAACGCTCACCGTTCTGTAGTTTTTGTCTTCATGCATATTACAAAACATGAATCTCTCACTTGCAATGTGAAATCAACCCTCAGAATGTGCATGCATGTTTTTTTTTGTTCCTAACATGTTCTGTAGTGTTTTAACTTGGTGTAATTTATATACATCAGCGTTTCTAGCTTCAGTCTTTCCATAATAATATAATCTTGTCATCCTGAGTTTAGGCATGTTAGCAGGAATCTTGGTGGTTGGAAAAGAGAAGGAAATAACAAAATAGGGCAAAACCTGTGTCTGTTTTAGCAATTAGCACCCTGACAGAGAGCAGCATTGGCTCATGAACCTACTGTACATGAGAAATGCTAATATGTAGATCTACATATTATCATTTCAAACAATAAGAGACTATATTTTGTTCAGTGTGTACAAATGTAGCCAGATTCGAGGTGCAGGACTGAATAAGACTACATTATTCATGTATAGCCATCAGGGAGCCGAAACTGAAGCTGAAGTTTAAATTTGGACTTTAAACTGGGCCCAGTTGAACGAGAGGAGACCAAAGCTCATCGTGTCCATCGTCGGCTCCATCATTCTGCTGGTGTTTGGCACGCTGCTTTTCGCTCACTTGCGATTTTCTGGATAAACACTGAGACCTGAAGCTGGCGTCTGCGTGCAGGAACAGAACAGATGATATAGTGAGCGTTAAACTCTAAACAGTCTGGCTCAGCTGTTCTAGCTCCAAAGCAAACACACACTTAGCCACTGTCGCTTAAGGCCAAAATAGGAATTTATCATTGGGAGAAACACGTGTGGCTCTGTGTGATTAAACCCAGAATAACAGCCATTTCAGATTTTTACAATCTTTTATTTAAAACAACTCTTGCTTAGGGTTTTAGGCTACATATGTTGAAAATCAAACACACAGATGGAGGACGTGGTGGGGATGAGGATGTATGAAGCTGGACTGAGTGAATTAAATTGAATCACAGCATGTTAGTCTTCACACCACAGGAAGAACATTACAAGACACTCATACACATACAGCAAACCCTTAAGGTCTGACAGTCTTTCAGATATCCGCATTAGACCCTATAATCTAATTCCTGGCTATCGTCTTACAAATCGAATCATGACACACCACTCATATTCAATATCACCAAACCTGCAGTCTTTTAGTTTGGCCTCTCAAACTACCGTGTAAAAGCTTCATCACGGGCCACGCTGATGAAATTACCCCCTATTATCCACCCCCTTTCTCTCGCTTACGCTCACTGGCTCCATTCCCCTTACTTGAAGGAGTGTGCAGATTTAATTTACAGCAGGACTCATGAGCCACTTAGCAGAGTCTCTCCGTGTGCAGGGATTGATTGATTAGGCCTTATCTTGTTATCTTGGGTCCGTGGTCGTTTGATAGGCCTGTTTGTTCTCTCAGTAGTCTCTCAGTTTTTCTATCTGTATCCCTTTCCGTTATGTGATTTCATGCCTCTCTGTTCAGTGTGTGTGTGTGTGTGTGTGTGTGTGTGTGTGTGTGTGTGTGTGTGTGTGTGTGTGTATATGAGTGAGTGAGTGAGTGAGAGAGAGGGCCTGCAGCTTCTCTGTCTACTTTTCCTCCAATGTGGGAGTCAGACACTGATAAGGAGGGATTGTCTTGCACAATCTGAATTAGGAAATTACACAGTTTACCCATGGAAGACTCAGCCACCCCTCACACCCCCACCTCACACCTGTCGGTGGACTTTTATTAGTATTTAGTATAATTGCTGACTAAGTAAATCCTCCACTCAGTATTGTTAAAACATCAGAAATTCTACCATTTTTATTCCGATTATCTGACTAGTGAAAGTTTATTTCAGTCCCTGAAATAGATTACCTCATTTCTGTTATTATACTAATAAAACATTAGTATCGTTGGCTGGAGGTGACACACGTCTGGGGTCTGTGTTGCGCTTTAATGTTTGTGATTTAGAGCTTCAATAATGTCAGACATAAATTCCAGCAACCATTGTGTCCAAGCTGTAGTTAGCATCATCTGGAAACATTTGTCTTTTGTGCGCTTCTTTTTGTCTGATTTATAAAGATGGTTTCTTAATATCTTTTATTTATTTTTATTTCCCTCAAAGTGACTGTGCTGCGTGACAGAGTCTATTACCGAACCTAAATGGGGCAAAATCACCCCGATCTGAAAAATCACCTAAATTATTCTGAAGATTTTCAACCTTCCTCCTCTTTGCCCTTCTCTAACTCCTGCTGTCTCTCCTCCATTACGATGTAATCCAAACTCACCCCTCACAGGGCATTCCTCCCGCCTCCTCCGCCCATGCAGCCTCCCTCTCCATCAGTCCCGACCACCTGCACGGCCCCTTCTCATCCAAGCCCACTTCCTGAACTCTGCCCACCTTCAGGTCTCCTTTGCTTACCACACACACACACACACACACACATACACACACACTTGTGTGGCTCCCCAACCCCTGACCATCACAACCACATGCCTGACCCTTTCCCTTACCCCTAACTTAAACCCGTTCCAACCTTAACCTTAAAACCCAGTCTTAACCTTCACACTGACCTTCAGAAATGATGAGGAGCAGCCTCTTTTCCCAAAAATGTCCTCATTTTGCAGGTGAAATGCCTTGAACACACACACAGAGTTGGAGTGGCAGGTTCTCTCTAATGACGTCCTCAGAGTATAATTAGTCTGGCCAATTAACAGCAGTAACGACGCTTGCATTCATTATGTCAAATTACAGTGTGCTGACAAAGTGTCAACTCAGCTGTGCTCACCTGCCGAGGCCGTCCGCGTCTGCGTCTGCGTCCGCGTCTGCGACTGTACAATTGTGCATCCGATAGTTGCTTCAGTCATATTATTCTGATGAGCGATGTCCTGTCTGATTTTTCTGTACACACAGAGGCGTGTGTGTGCATGCATTCAATTAGCACACATGCTGTAGATCTGTTATTCCGGTGCTTGTTGTCGTGGTGACGCTCTCAGGCCTGGAATAAGGCCGGCTACACGGCGTAGATCAGCGAATGGCATTATTAAATAATTGATGATGACTGTTTCCTCCTCCACCGTGTTATTAAATGCTATATATTCTATGAGTCAGGTGGGACACGGAGGCAGCTGTGATCTGTGTGGAGTCATGATTTCTGAACACACACCCACACATACACACACACATACACACAGTACACACACGCGCAGTACTGATGAAAGTGGGGGGCAGGAGGTGGATTCATCTTAATTAGCATGGTGGAGGTAAACTATTCTACTGGGAACAGACACACACACGGGTAGAATCTGTTCTTTCTGATGACTTTTTTACAAACTGAGTCACACATGATCATCTAAACGCGCAACTAGATGTGCTGGTTTGCCCTCAAGAGAGGTTGTGAGGGGAAGGAAGGAGAAGAAACATAATCACTATAATAATCTAATAAACCAATAAAAGATTAGCATATCAAATGACCACAATCAATCATTTAAATATGGTTTCAGGAAAATTAAGTTTTGAGATATTTCTATTTAACTTTATCTCATTCCTAATATTGAGCAAAATAAATAAGATTTGCAAAGCTTATTTTAAGGTTCTATATAAATGAAGTTATTAGTAGTGTTAATATTGTTATTGTAGCAGTGTGTCAGTAGGTTCAAACACGCACGTTTCCACCTTTCCCTATTTTAACATTTAATTAATGTGCACCCTAAAAAAAGAACCCCAACATGACAAAGTAAAAACAGAATTTTGAGTTAAATTAAAAAGTTTGACATGAGGACTGATTAGAGCTCTGAGTTCCACTGTTTCTCTTGATTGCCTTTGAGATGTTTCTACACCAGCTGAGCTAGCTTCAGGGAGCTTCAGGCCCGTCGGGAAGGTCTCACAGCCGACAGAGTAAAAACCAAACAACCGCCTCCAGATCTGTGGAGGGATTCAAAAACATTTCTGCAGTACCGAAGCTGTCCGAGAGCACAGAGGAGGACGTTTGGAACAAGCAGGACCAAAAGACCGCCCAAGCAAATTGAGCAACCTGGGCAATCATGCAACTCTGACGCTGACTCAAACGTAGTCAAACAGCGGACGGGCATGTGAGCAGTCCTCTGACGGGCAATTAGCCCATGAAGTCGCACAAAGCTCCTAATAAATACACACAAATACACACTAACACACTGGACTTGCTCTCTTGATAGGCAATTAACTTACTTCAGACACCTAATCAGCAATGACTAAAAATCCCCCTCTAATCACATATGCACACACACACACACACACACACACACACACACACACACACGCGCGGATGCGGCGTTCCTTGAAGCATTGATATGCAGCGTGAGCGGGAGAATCCGTTCTATTGCTAGCGCCTTTAGCAAAGCTACCTCCAAAATGACCGTGCACAGCTCGGGTACAGGCGCACGCCTGAACTCGCCGGAGGGATCGGGGGGGCAGATGATTCGTCCGGAGTCCTGCTGAGTTAAGTAATCGTGCTCGGGTGTTTAATTACTAACGAGAACCTGATGATGGTCTTTAATTAACACAGCACTAATTGAAGAGGGCTGGCAAATCACAGCTCTCGCTCCTGAATGTTATTTGAATAATTAGAGAGCAAAGGATTGTGGGTGAGGAGCCCCAAGCTGTGGAAAGATGACTAGAGGAATGATTGTTACATGAGCTACATTTCATGTCAAAGAACATCCGAATATGTAAAATAATCATACTGCACTTCGGCCTGAATATGAGACCTTAAACTAGCGTCCGTGCTTAACATCATATTATTGCTCTTCTGTGTTTTTGCATCACGCTTTTCCCACCGAAACATAAGTACATTTGTCTCTACTCCATTTTCTGCTCTATACATTTGGATTCTTATTGTTCCTCCATGGCTGGTTCACCATCAGATGTTCCCAAACAATTCCTTCCTGTAGCGCCGCCGGATGAAGCGCTAACAGGATTTGTAACTTGACTGGTGTCTGTTACAGAAGGACAAGAACTTGGGTGAAGTTCGATATTTTCTGGGAGCAGAGGATGGATCTGAACATGGCAACATGGAGGGAAGGATTAGTGTTCTGTTAATGAGAGGTACGTACAAACCGGCAAAAGGCATCTAAGCTGCGCGTAATCAAACCGATTTAGTTGGCTCCCATTTAGAAGGATTACCAGACAATGTTATTGTAATCACAATTGTTTTCCCAGTCAGGCTGTTGAAGCTGCTCACTTCTCTTTTATTATTTCATCGAGCAGCTCATTTTTTGGTTGTTATTATGTTAAACCTGTTTAAATTAAATGCGCCGATAAGCAAATATTGTCAAGAATGTGAAGCCGCAGGTAAAGACTCGTCCTCCACTTAGAAGACTCTGGTTTCTTCCTCCCTCCTTGTTTTATTTCCTCCAGAAAGCTGCCATCTGTTTATAGGCTCAGTGTATTAAAAAAGGACAAAGGTTTAAAACAGAAGAGGGATTTCAGAAGATAATTAAAGAGGAACGGCCGGCCAAACTGTTAAAGGAGGCACGGAGGAGGGATTGGGAGCAGGGAGGATAACAGCAGAATGGAAGCTACCTTCCTTGTGTCTGGATCAGCTCAACTGCCTCTCAGAGTTCCATGAATATGCATCAATTCAGGTTATTCATCCGCCGCCATTGTTACACTTCATATTATATCCCATCAGAGGAACACTGAAGAAAGACCAGAGGAAATTGGACAAATGAAAATGTTACAAAAACAAAAAAGGAGCTGTTCATTCATGTCCTTGCAGGTTCTTTGAGGGATCTTCAAGCATGCCTGATATTTTTTTAGCTAAAATAATACCATCTTCTGGGGAAGCAGGACTAATTAACATCAATTTGAATAATCTGATTATTCTATATTTGTAAATATGCTGTGAAGAAAGGGGGAATGCATCTCAGTCCATAGAAGTCTTTTGTCATCCCGCTCAAATACACAAAAGGTAATTTAAGGACTACTTAACGAACCTTTTTACCATCTGAAGCTGGCACCATAGCATAAGACAAAAGGCACAACAGGTTACATGAAGTTGCATAATATAACCACAAATTAGCGATATTTTTCTCTTTCTGAAGCTAGCATTGCATTGCAGACATTTTGGAAGATTCCTGGAATCTGTTGGTAAAGTTGAATCATATTTTGTCAATTTCCTGTTGCTATCAAGGCTGTTAAAGGCTGTATTCATTCCCTCTCGATGCTTTAGAGGAAGTAGTGGAGAAGAAAAGCTTTAGCTAGCAGCTAATTAACCCCTGATTTTGATGCCAGGGCTTTGACCTTTGCAA
The DNA here is from genome assembly GCA_015343265.1 of Pao palembangensis. NCBI lineage: Eukaryota > Metazoa > Chordata > Actinopteri > Tetraodontiformes > Tetraodontidae > Pao > Pao palembangensis. The sequence continues at coordinate 1,740,229 of CM027089.1, read as the reverse complement.
AATAGAAACACTGAGTTTAACCACTGGAACTTTTTTGTTAATGAAACTCAGGTTAAGAAGAAACATGAAGACAAAAATGGTGAACGAAAAACCCGGAATATGGTTTAATGACCATCGCTTCCTGTTTTAAAGGGCTAGAATTGCACAGAAGGAGCGTAAAAATACCACAAGCTGGGAACAAAGGCATTCCCAAGTCAAACAATGATCACACACATTCGCACAATCGGCTGGCACAAACCACAATAATATAGGTAGGAATCACCTGGAGGAAACAGAGGACCAAGGGGCTAATTAGTGATGATGAGAAGTTAATTTAGTCAGACACCTCAGGTAATAGCCCCCCTCCCACCTTCAATTCTCTGCTTCTCACCTCTTCTCGCTCTCAGTTGTGCCGCACTTTGCATATTACTTTCATACTCTCTAGTCCACCAATTTTCATGTTACAACAAGGTGCCAGGTGTTCTGTTGTGTGCTTTCCCCGTCTCTTTGCTGTTTCTCTTAAGGTTTGTGTGACACACATAAACATTCATCTGTGTGCATCCCTCAGAGGGAGGGAATGCTGCAAAACAGGTGAAATCGTCAAGTTGTCTAAGTGGGAAATTACATTATCTGTGTGCTTTGACATTGCTGAATTGCACCTGTGTGTGTATGCGCGCGTGTGTGTGAGAGTGAGCTAAATGTTTGCTAGCAGGTGAGCCTGTTGTTGACAGATGGTGTTTGCGAGAGAAGCTCGCTCCCTGCAGTCTCACCCTGGGAAAACGCTCATTCCAGACAGGTCTACCACACACACACACACACACACACGCGCCATGCTTGTGTGGACATGGAGCAGCTGCAGCACACGATCACAGGGCCTCAGAGCAGACGACAGCATGCTCACTGTACGTTGTCGCGTCACAAGCAGGAGAATCTTCTAAGTATAAAAGTTCTCCACACACAGGAGCCATTTTGTGCCCCTGAGATCAGTAAAGAAGTCTGCTGGCTGTTTTAGCAGGTTTGCCGGAGCGTGGAGATGGTGGAAGAGTCGCTATTAGCGCTAATGGCAGACTAAGCAGCCTTCAAGCCGGGCTGGATGTGTGTAATAAGACTTTAAGTGTGATGGGGGAGAACACTGACACCGATTTAAATTCACTGCTTAACGCTGGTGGCGGCTAGCTCACAGGCATAGGTGAGGCGGCAAATAAACAGCCGGGAGAAGGCGAAAGTAATCCGTAAAGAGACGGGAAAATTAGCATCTCACAGGGGTCAAATCATCCAGTGCAGAGAGTCAGACGGTTGAAAGTGTCAGGAAGAGAAGCGCAAGGCAGCGGCAGGAGGGGGAAGCGGCTGAGAGCTCCTGTAATTAGTCAGTTAATTACATCTGGATGATGATCTGCTCGGGGGGATGGATGTTGTTTGAGCTGCGTCTGTGTGTGTGCGTGTGTGTATCATTGGCGCCTGTGTACACTTCAGAAAGCATTTACTGAAATGGGAGCTAATTCTCGCTGTCTGAGGCCATTACGGTATTAATTTAATTTGGGTTCGCTGTCGCTAGCTCATTAACACATCTAATTAATTCATTGACATCAGAATTAAGTTGTTTCACAGAAAGTGACACCTCTCTCTCTTAGAGAGTCAGTGGGAGGAGAGATGGCAACAGACTGAATGAGAAACAGAGATGTGAGATGATGCGATGTGAGGGGGAGAGGAACGACAGATTAAATCACATCTACAAGAATCATCTATTAATAAACGTCGGCTGCGGTGGATGTAGAGTCAATCTGCCATGTAGGAAATGAAGGTGGGGGGTGGTGGGAACAGGGAAACAGGGACATCAGGCTGTTCATCCAGAGAAAAGAGGCAACATTAATGGATTACACTGTTTTGACTCATTTTTGCGCAAATTACGCAGCTTGGCCTGAACATCGTAATTTTTTTTTAAAGCCGATTAGCTGCTCCTGTCAGATTTTTGGAATGGTCTACGGTAGCTTTGGTTTTTTTTAATGAGCTGTAGGAGTCAGTGTTATACAGAGTTAACGTATGACGTGGTCCAACTAATTAAGCGTGGAAAGGAGATTATTTTGGTGCAACCTGGTCTGGATTCGCGCTCCGCGCTGCGAGTTGGCCAGGCAGGGGCGCAGGGATTATTTGGATGTAAGACGCAGTGGGTTTCTTGTTTGGGGGGTGTGGTCACAGCCTGTCTCTGTGGTAAATTTGATTAAGGTGGCGGAAGGAGGTGCTCCAGCTGTGAACAGGTGCCCCTCACAGTGGAGTCATCTTCAACCCTCCGACTCATCCTGCCCGGTTGGCCTTGTACTTCCTGCTCTTTGTTGTCCATCCACGTAATCTCCGTATCCTGAAAGGAGGCCTCCGACGCTGCTTCAGTCTGTCTTTTCTGATCATCACTGACCTTCAAACACCTCCTGAGCTTTCTGCCCCCTCCGGTTGCTACATCGTCACCCCGCCCCCCCCGTCCCCACCTGTCTTGATCAATCCAGCCAAGGTGGATTAAACCCTGGTGGAAATACACCTTTATATCTTTCCGTTACTTTTGACATTAACTCAGGACATTTGGAGAGCCTACTTATAATTCTCTGGATGGAAACAACACTAAACACTTCCTGCAAACTCCAGAGCAAAAAAAATCAGAAAAGGCAGGAATCAGCTGATTAGTCAGGTTTTAAATGCTCCAGCGGTTTGATTTTTATATTTAAACTGAAAGTAGAATTGGATCATTTCCACTCACACAGATCTGCTCTTGTGCTCGTTTATGCTTGTTTTCCCATTTGGAAAAATAATAAAGCTTGAAGGTCGTGGCCTGGAGCGACGTGGCCCCGCCCATCTCCCTGGCCCCGCCCACCACACAGGTGAGCGCAGACTTTGATGAATATTTTTTTAGAGTTTCTCCAGTGAACGTGACCAACCAGGAGCCCTCTGAGGGGCTCCACGGGTCAGCAGAGAAGAGGCTGCTGCTTTTCATACTTTCCGATACATCCGCACCCTTGAAAGCCTCAGTGTCCCTCCTCAGCGCTGTGTTAGACAACTAGTCCCAGAGGGGGGGACAAAGAAAAGAGACAGAGGGACTGATCAACAGAGAGGAGAAACCTCACCTCTTTATTGCCAAGGACCACATCAGCAGCTGCAGCAATTAACCCCTTCCTCCTCTGGGGAGCCATTAGAAGAGAGAATAGCCTTTAAAATTGCATATGGCCACAATTAGGGCAGAGAGAGGGATGAAATGATTTGGCTAAGATTTTTCTGTATAGATTTTTGGAGGCAATGGCCCTTTTTTATAGCTCCATAAATTGGAATTAGAGCCGGGGCCTCTTTCTGTTTCTGCCTCCTCTTTTTCCTTCTTCCGTGCCCTCTACTTTTATATATTTTTGCCAGTCAGAGATATTATGAAATCATTAGCAGCAGATTTGTGTCGGCTCCATAGAGCAGCAATGAATCTATTTTTGGCACATTAGAAGAGATCTGATTTGATTTTCAGCATTTTTGGGATTGAGGTTCAGATTCAGATTGAGGTCGTTAGAACAGCAAATGGGAGTAAATGAACGTTCTTAGTCAACTGCCATCAAGAAATATTTGTGACAGAATTCCAGTTGTGTGTCACTCGTTCCCCCCCTTTTTTTTTTTTTTTGCTGCTTTCTTTTTTGAATATGAAAATCAGCTCCGCTCCTCACAATTACTGAAAGAGGCATCTCAAACCCGTGGCACCAGTTCAGATTAGCGTTCTAATAGTAATCTGAGTTGTCATTTGAAAATTCTCAATTTGTTTATTTCCATCCAGGCTCCCGCTGAGCTTCTCTTCACCTCCTTTCCCCCCTCTTGTCAGTGAATCACAGGGCTAATCATGGGCTCATCCCGGGCTTCAAAGCAGCCTCTTAAGCAGGCCCGTCTCATTGGAGTGTGACACACACGCCTCTCCAGCAGCAGTGTTTTTGAATCATTCGTAATCTGGATCATTACATACGAGAGGAAATAAATGAGCAAAGTGTTGAGTTAAAAAAAACAAACGGAGCAGCGCAGTGAAAGCAGCAGAGTGCTTCCTGACACGTTGACTCGTTTGCTTATTATTTTGCTGCTGTAGTTGTTTGTTTACTCATTAAGGATAATCCAATTAAAGCTCTTAAGTGCGGCTTAAGAGGAATCATACACACAAACACGGCTCGGATTGGGCCCGGTTTTGGAGGGAGGACAGGTTGCGGAGGGTGGGGGCCTGTCAAGCCCCTCCCTGCCTCTCCACACTGGGCTGGAGGAGATGGTGCCAGGGGCTCGGGGCGCCGAGACCATAACATGCCACCGCGGCGGTTTCAGCGTCGGCTGGTCAGTCACACCCCCCCGCCGTGCTTTCCCGTGGCGCGTTGGCTGACTGGTTCCCTCGTGCACATATGCCCACTTACACTGTGTTCCTCTCTAATTAGCTGCTCTCGTCCACACAGACTCAGGAGCTTTGTTCAAACATGGCTGCGCCTTTGCTGGCGTGTTCACATCGCGTAGCTCTTCGCTTTGGTCCCGCCTGAGCCGGACTGGACGTGTTTAAACCAGAACGCACCAAACGCAGCCCTCCGGCACCAGAATAAACCCAGTTAAACATGTACACATTGCATCTTTGCACATACAGCCACTGCGTGTGCATAATGTGCATCTATTTGCACATGCTAAAATATTCTGTGTCAAGCAGATCCCTGAAGCTTCCACACCCATCTCCTAAAGTCTATTTCTATTATTCTCTCACCAAATCAAACACTACACTATTTTCCTTGAAACAGACGGGCGGAGCCTGCGCTTTAGAGTTTGATCATTAATTATTAGGCTCCGTTTCCTCTGAGGAGAGAAGCTGATGACAGCTAATTAAAGATGAAGTGATGTATATGCTGGCTTTTCCTCCCTCTCTCCTTCACAGCCTCTCCTTTCCCATCCACCTGCCATATCATGTGCAGTCATATGCCAGAAGCGTAGGCAGGAAATAGCTACGTAGGAACGTGCAGAACGAGGGTCTGTGTCTCTGTGTCTCCTGCTTCAGCGGGTGCAGACATTTTTTTCTTCTTCGTAGATGTTGTTGTGGCTTTGAGGAGGAAACATTATTGTTCCCTGAAGGAAAATGAAGCAGATTACTGCGGTTCTAATTCTGTTTGTGGTTGTCTGTTAAATACGTAATAATAACAGGTTTCCTTGCAGATGGTCAGTGTTGTTACCCGCCACAGAGAAGTGACTGGCAGATGATCTTCAGACGCTCTTCCTGATGTCTCCATGACGCGTCCTCCGGCAGGAAGAGACGCCGAGAGGCAACTAAGACAGAATGAGAGAGAGGTGGAACGAGGGGACGGTTTTATGAATGAAACATGGCAGCAGGCCTTCTGGACAAGCAAGCACACATCTCACCCTCTCCTTTAAATTTCTGCCTCGACTCCATCCCCCTACTCTAATTTCCATCCTTTCCTGCCGTCCCGCTGGGCCCAGCCCTGGGAGAGCGTGCTCTTGGATCCGTGGTGACTCCAGCAATAGCAACACCAGTGGAGGAAATCATTCGTGCCTCCAGGCGAGTCATTACAGGAAGCGGGTGTGAGATTGCAGCGACAAAACTCTGTCTGTGGCCCCGCGACCAGCCAGAGCCCAGCCGCCTTCTCCTTCCTCGTCTGCTCCTCATCCCTCCATTTTCATTTCTTTGTTGCGTTTGTAAGCGCTCAGACCATAAATCCCCAAATACAACAGCTAAGAATAGATTAGACCTAAGGACAAAATATTTCAAAGTAATGAATGTAGTAAGAAATGTAGTACAAGAACAGGTGAGCTTGAAGAAAAAGTATATACTTGGATACTTGGTGTTACTTTCTCTCATTCCTGCAGTAATAAAATCCTCTACTTGTTAAAATGGCAACAAACAATGCAAAACATATAGTCAAACTGGTTTCACCCTCACCGGCCAGAAGGTGTCAGCTCTGTGTTGGTTGGTGGTCAGCCTAACACACACACCCACACACACACACACAGATTTCCATGCTCGGGCCCTGTGGCCCACTGATGTCCAGCTGCTCCTGTCAACACCACGTTACTGCGGGTAATTCACCCGCACACACAGGCAGCTGAGACCTGAAAGGAGCATCACCCCACGCGCACACACACACACACACACACACACACACACACACACACACACACACACACACACAAACGGATCTGAATATAAGGGAAAGAGGTGTAAAAATTGAACAGAGTGCTGGACATGGAGAGCTGTGGGTGACAGATGAGCTGAGAGGCAGACAAAGAGAAGGGGACGTGTTTAAGTGGCCTCATCAACCCACCCCTGTATTTTTTTGGGAGGGTGTTGTACATGGACAGCCTGAGTCCAAGTTCCCCTGCAATTATCAACTTACCCATCCTCCACCCACTGCCGCCTCCTCCTCCTCCTCCCCCTTCATCCCTTGAGAGAGCCAAGCTGCTGTACCCATCAACAACTCATTCAGGCCTGAACAAAGCAGTCCCCCCCAACACACACACACTGTGCAGCTGACTCTGTGATCAATCCCTTTACACAAATATCATGAAAACTATTTTTTAAAGAAGCTACTTTATTTGGCTGTTATTTATGGTGTAAATGTAAGTAACAGTACTTCCACCAACATTCTGCAGAACATTCATTCAGGTTTACAGATTTGCTGCCAGGAGTCTTCAGAGATCAGCAAAGGCAACAGGCCGCTTTAATAGACTCTCGCTCCTAGAAGTCCAGCTTTTTTCCCTGCCCCGCCTCTTGTATAGAGCTGTTACGTGTGACATACATGGCTGGCGTGTGCCGCTCCACGCGCCGAACCTGCCCCAAGGCCACTGTTTCCCCCTCCGCCCTCTTAATGTGGACATCTTGCTGTGTGTGTGTGTGTGCACAATATGCATTCATGCCGTGTGCGTGTGTTTGTTCTCTAAGCCTCCAGTAATAAGGTTGGCCATGGTGCATCAGAGATAAGGCATTAAGCAGTTGACCTCTGACCTCTACCTCTGTTTAATACGGAAAAAACGGTCACTAACACCCAGGAGAGGCCGTGTTTAAGAGACTACTTAATAAAAGTGTGTGTGTGTGTGTGTGTGTGTGTGTGTGTGTGTGTGTGTGTACACTTGGGTTGTGTGAGTCAGCCTTATGAAACAGCTGCGTTTACCATGTTGTCTTACATCCAGAATTAGCTGTAATAAATGACATCTTTGTGGATGATTAAAACAAGTTTTGTGACGCCTTAAAAAAAAAAAAAACAGTTGACAAACAGCTGAGCTCCACGTTGCAACAGTGATTCTGTGACTAAAACTGCATCATTTATGGTTGTCCATAAATGATAATATACTATGTTATCCCCTTAAATGACTTGGTGGAGCGGAGTGTGGGACATATATTTTAATTTTCTCAAAGGGTGTTGGAAAGGAACCTTGAAGGGGTCACACCTCCAGCCTCATCTCCCCCTTCAGGCTGGGAAGGGAATTACATGGCTTTTTTGGCATAAAAATGCCACAATCTGTAATTTATCCATAAATTCACAACAGAAGAGTGTGAAAGAAGAGTGTGATATTGAGGAAGGTTTACTGGGTCTTCCATGCTAGAAGAGGGGTCGGGTCAGCTGAAGAGTTGCTCCACAATTTTTAGAAAAATGTATATGATGCAGCATAATGTCAAGTACTCTCGCTGTAATTTAATGCTAAATAACTTTTTTAATTACTGCACCTGTGTGTATGTATGTGTGTGTGTGTGTGTGTGTCTGTGTGTGTGTGTGTGTGTGTGTGTGTGTGTCAGGTAGTTAACGGGTTTGTTTTGGACACTGAAAGATATTCTCCTGCCTTTCCTCCACTCCATTAGGTTGTAAGTGGAGGCGGAAGTATGTCATGTACTGTGTGTGTGTGTGTGTGTGTGTGTGCGTGGTGTGTATGTATGTGTGTGTGTGGGGGTGTCACACTGGCTGTATTGGGGTCAGGTTGGGAAATATAGAAGCTTCCAGGCACTCAACACATAATTGAAAATCTATTTGGCTCAAAGTGAGGAGGGGGAATGAAAGAGTAGAGAACAAATGAAAGAAGGAAGACAGACAGAGGGAGGAGGAGGAGGAGGGGAACAGGTGAGAAGAAGATAATAGTGGGGAGGAGATGAAGAGTCGGGAGGGAATGAAGAAGATAATATTTTAAAAGGTGGAGAGTGAAACAATAGAGGAGTGGGCAGAGGTGAAGGAAGGACAAAAGCTGCAGGAAGGTTAGAGACTTCAGCGCCTCCCTAAGTGGATAAAAAGTAGAAGAGACAGCTGAGAACAATCCATTTCTGCTTTCTCCTGGTAGAGATGTCCTCCACCGATTCTGCAGTCCTGACTGATCCGTCACACTCGCTTTATTCTGAGATCTCTGCTGCCGACGGTGACTCAGAGAGTTAGAAACAAGATCATCAGATCCTGATGCAGCCTGACAGCTTTTAAAAGGATCATTTTCACCAGGATCAAATGCTTAAAAACTAAAAACCCCCTTTGAACATACAGCAAACATGGAGCAGAGACCGTGTTTCTACCTTTCTTACTCTTTGGTTTCTGACCCCTGTGCCAACACCACGTCCACTTTAGTGGCCCGTTAAACTGCACAATTGATGTTTTGCACTCTGGTTTAAGGCGCTGTTCACTAAAATCTGTTTAGCTTTTTACAGCCGCGTGTTAAGGGCCGTAATAAACCAAGCCGTCGACCTACCAGAAGGCTTTGCGCCTAAGTCGATGCTTTTAAAGCAGACTTTTAAAGTTTGGCTTTTTATTTTAAGATTACACGATCAGTTGTCAGTAGATCACACCCTGGTCTCTGCAGAAGCAGTCATAATTTACATTTGTTAAGCTCTAAAGACTTTTATATCCTTCTGTGTGTGTGTGGGCGTGCGTGTGTGTCTGTGCATGCGCCTGAGGCCACTGTATCCCATCAGTAGAAATCTATTCTGCACAGGCTCATCCAATAAGGTGTGTAATGATACTCCACTCCAATATTGAGACTGTCCAGATTGAACACATTTAAACTTTAATGCAAGTCAAGTCCTGCGGAGAATGTAATCTGCCTCACTCAGAGGCGTTTGTGTGTGTGTGTGTGTGTGTGTGTGTGACAGAGACAGGGAACGCCCATCAGCTGTCACATTTTTTTGCTTCTGTTGTCGCCTTAATGAATTTCTGTGTTGAATTGCTCTAAAATGAGGTGAGAGGTGACTCCTGGAACATGTGTGAAGGTTGTTGAGGCAGTTAAATCAACAGTGTTTGTGTGTTTAGACGCTCCAGCACAGACCGGCTCTGATGAGAAAAACAGATCGCACCCCTCTCAGCCTCACCTCCACCAGTGTTTGCATCAAAACTGTCCGGTTGTGCAGCCACATACGTGTTAATCTGCCTTTTAAAGTCATATCTGGGTTTCATGCAAGCTTGGAAACATTCCTCAAACTTTAGAACTTTAGAAGTAAACTTTAATGAAAGTGCAGTATGAATTAAATAATAGAAACATGGTATACTTTTGTATATTGTGTGTGTGTGTGTGTATGTGTGTAAGTTGCTGTGATTGATTGTGTAGACATGTGGAGAGTCTCAGCAGGTCTGTGTGAACGAAGTGTGTGTGTGTGTGTGTGTGTGTGTGTCTGTGTTGGGTGTCTTACCACTAATCCATGAAGAATCCTCTTCCTCCTCCATTTCCTCTTCCTCCCAGGACGTCAGGGTCACATCAAAGTGAAGGTGGTCACCTTTGACCCCTGTGACCCGTTTATTGCAGGTTTATGAGGGAGCGGTGTGAGAATCCATTAGCTACGGCAACACTGTCATCACACTGAGACAGTCAGAAAACGTAAACTTTACTATAAAAACCAAAACTGTTAAAAGAAATAAAACAAAAAGGTGATTAAAAAAAAAACGTTCTAAATGATTCGTAAAATTGCAAAAACCCAAGAACAATGTTACAGTTGTAACATATGAAATGCTAGATCCTGTTTGTGGTTGCCTGAAATCCGACCTGAGTCGATTGTTCTTGTTTTCCTAGCTAATGAAAATGATGGGGCAGAGCGAAAAGCGATTAAAATGCTGAGTGCCCTGTTGTGTGTACACGCGTGCGAGTGCATTTGTGCTAACCTGCATTTAAAACAGCCCTCAGCGCTGCTCCCTGTTTTTGTCTTTTTTCACAGTGAGTAACTTATCTAAACCATCTCCTCTTCAACGCTCAACTTCAGCTGCCTATTTACCCATTTGGGCTTGTGTGCAGCCCGTCGTTAGTATTCCAGTACACACCCCAACAAAGCCATTATCACAAAAAAACACACACATTCACATGCAGATGGATGGCTCTTAGCCTCGTAGCTCCACAGCTAATGGTGCAAGCCACTTAATTAAGGTCACTTATGGACAAACTCAGTTAGCATGGGCGCTAATGAGCGCTGGCCAGACAATGGGACGGTGTGTGTCTGTGTGTGAGAGAGTGCGTATGGTAATGATATTGCTGTAAAGTCTGACCCGCAGTCTCCATTACCTCCAGCTTATTGAGTGGTTTGTTTTGCAGAGTGGCTCTCAGAGGTGGGTGTCATTGAAATTTCACCAGATGGACAACTGGACACTTTAGGAAATGCATCACAATACATTTCGGGCTGAAGTGTGTGTGGCTCGATTGAGCGGTGCCCAGAGACGGAGAAAAGAGCAAAAGTGTCGGCGGGTTCCTCGCCAAAGACCCAGGAGGAAAAGGAATATCCGGCACATCGCTAATTTATGGCTCCCTGCTTTCGTCCTCTTCTCCCTCAATCCTTTCCGGGGCCTCTCAAGTTTCCTGATCTAAAAACAATTAGTTTCCCCCGAATTGGCCGGTCAGCTTGCAGAGTGTGTGTGTGTGTGTGTGTGTGTGTGTGTGTCTGTGTGCGCGCGTGCTCGGTGTTGTCCCATCAGGGAACGTAACCTTGCCCTCTAACATTGCCACACAGGATGCTTCCGAAGACCTGGTGACCTTTCACCTTTAAGATGAGGGCGAAGGGGAAGCAGAGGAGAGGAGGGGAAGATCTGGGACGTGCCTGCTATCTGAGCAGGATGTTTGGGCCCAGTCAGAGCAAGAGAGAGCAGAGACGGGCGTGAAGCTGATTTATACGGCACCATTGTACATCATCGCTGGGATGTTTTGGGTCTAATAGCTCCCAGTTAAACTTCCTGTCCAGATTGTCTGATATCTGTCTTAAATCTTTAGTCCATCACTTGTTCAGCAGTCATTACCTGACCCATGGCTCCCCAGGTGAGCACAATTGATGATCTCCTCACAGGGACGCTAAACAACAGCTGTTTCTTTCAGGTCCACCAGCTCGTTCACCTCTCAGCCTCCCCTTAGCCGCCTTTCCCCACATCCTCTACGGTAATATTCCACCTTTACGCACTCGTTCGTCTGTGTGCGTCCTTCTGTTCGTTCTGCATTTTTCGAGGGTTTGTGGTTGTGAACCCCAGAGGTCAGAGGTCAAATAAATAATTTTCTGGAGGACTTTGTCCCAGGAGACAGACATAGAGTAAACTGGCTTGTTATGAACGGATGCTGTCGGTTCTTCTCCCAGAGGCAGATTTAATGGAGAAAGATGCACCAAACGAAAAGTGTGTTTACATCCTTTTATTAAATTCTCTGGTCAGATTTTTGTTCTCTTTTGTGGACTCACTCTGTTTCTAGAAGGCTTTTGAAATATTTACATCCACAGCAAATGAACAACCAGAGGCAGAGATGGGGGTTGGAGGAGGTGTGTAGAAGGAGAAAAGGATGGATTAGGCCTGTGTTTCAGGGTGTTTAATGTGTGTGTATTCATGAACAGTTAGCAGAGAGATGTGTAACTGTGTGTGTGTGTGTGTGTGTGTGTGTGTGTGTGATTTGTTATATTTAAGAATCAAATTGCTGCAGTCGCTAAAATAACTTGCTTGAAACTCAAGTGTGCTTTTGTGCACTAAAGGTGATGGACTGTATGTTAATGTGGGTAACCATGGTAACAGAGATTTTAATTAATGCGAGAAGAGCAGGAAACTCTCCGCTGTGAGCTAAAACCTTTTGCATTTGCAGTTGTTTTAGTCAGCCCCTCCTGGTGCTATTGTTGGTCCCTTTTTCACAGCCAACAGTGTTTGGAGCTGTCAGCTGGTGGCCATGGCGACATCATCCAGTATGACTGACACTATCGTCCGCCTGTCAGTCATCTGACAGGAGTGTGTTTCCTGCCTGACCCACCTCATCACACACAACTTTGTTAGCAAAGACCAAACATTCAGTAGCAGTTAGCTCACAAACAAGTCTTTTTTAATTATAATCCATAAATTGACTAGGAGGGAAATGAATTCTGATGTGATATTTGTCACTTAAAGCAGACAAATCCAGTTTATCAGATATTTTATACAATCTGAAATATTTCCTGTAATAAACCCTTTTTTGCCAGTTTCCTGTCATTTACAGTATCTGTTGTTTTTGTAATCCTTAATTCCTCTTTTAAAGCTCTCTGTACGTAAGTACCAATGACACGCCTCTGACTGTACACACACACACACACACACACCATCTCTCTCTGCTCTGAATGAGAAAAAGAAGGTATTATTTATAATTACGTGCTTCGTTGTTTTAAAGTGACATTTTTTTGCTCCAGCTCTGGTTTGGTTGCAGGATTATTTCCTGCGTGCTGATTGGCTGCCTGGACGGAATATTTGTGAATATGCAGGAACGGTGGGGGATGATAAAAGCAGCAGATTATTTGGGGATGGTTGACGGGCATGTAAAACAACAGGGAGGCTTATCTTTTCAAACGCTGCGGCCTGAAATTGAAATTATGGAGAAATATTTGCAGTTCCGATGGCCTTCAACCTCATTTCCCTTTATTTTATGGTTTTATTCTTTATCACAGCTAGTTTTGATCTGAAACAAAAAAAAACTTTTTTACTTTAATTTTTAATTCTAGGTTGTTTCGGGGTCTTTCACTCGACCCCCCACATGAGAAGCCATCGGTGGCTGAATGGCGCCTTTGAAACGATAAATGGAATTTTCCTGTGCGCGAAGCTCCAGTGTTTGTACAGTCCTGTATGTTTTTACAGAAAATGTGTGTGAGTGTCGCGCCTGGCTTGTGCGCGTTCTGGTTGGGCGACCGTCACGGGCTCACGAACTGGACCTGATCCATGCTGGTGCGTACGGTGTGTTTACACACCGAGCAGAGTGTGTGAGATGTGTGCGGCTGTAAATTTGCCATGGCCCGTAATGGTTTTAAAAAAAGAGCTGGAGGGTAAAAGCCCGATGGGTGGGTTGCTCAGCCGTCTTCCTCTGGCTCCTGGAAGCCTGCTGAACCTGGTGAACCGTTCATATCTGAGAAGACGCTCTGTCTGTGGAGGATAGGTGTGTGTGTGTGTGTGTGTGTGTGTCTCAGCGATCTGCATGATGGTCAGACAGATGAAGAGGAGCGGGAGGATAGAAGCAACCATACTACAGAGTTTAGTTGAGCTGTTTGAACAACGTCAAACAACAGGAAACTGCTTTGAAATGGTCCTTGATGGACACAAAAAGGTTCAATCCCAGTTGCTCTGTGGTCTCCAGTTGTCAAAATGTGTTTTATATTACTAGAAAATAGCATTTTATCCAGAATAAAGGTTCAGCATCAATTGAAAGGCCAGTATTAATCAGACCATGACTTCTTTTTCATAAAAAAAAACCAAGCAGATAGATTTGTATAATTACCCATAATGCCCCAGAATATGCCGTTTCACTACACTAACCTGTATTGAAAATATCAATAATGGTGTAAATGGAAATCAGATAATGGTTTAGGTTGTCAGTTAGCTGGATCTGGGGCCTAACGTGATCCTGTAGCAGAGAAGAAGTCAGACTTATTCTCTCTTTGTTTCTTGTGGTTTGGAGACTCCTGGAGTCTCTCTCTGACTGCGCGGCACCTCTCCCCGTGTAAGTCCTCTTGGGCGTAATAATCCAGCGTTCTGTGTGTGTTTACATGTTTGTTTACATGTATGAGAGGCGGCGGGGGTGTGTACAAGCGTGTGCGTTGTAGTAGCGCGGTCCCTCGGTGGCTGCTCCGCCGCTGTTGACGCCTGTTCTAGCGATAGCATTGTCTCCGTGTCCAAAGACCTGCCTGCTGCCCTGTTCCACCACCTCTTTATCATGCTAATACAGAGAACGAATGAAACGAGGGAGGAGGGGGAACGATGGCTCCGCAAACACGGAGCCGGGGTAATCTTCCCCTCCTCTCTCCATCTTTTCATTCTCTCTCTCCCCCTTCTCCACTCCGCTTTCTTCTCATCCCTGCGCCCTCTTCATCTGCCGCGTTCTTATCTCGCGCCTTACTTCTTTGATAATCCCTCTGAACATTGTCTTCATAATTACACACAACAATGATTCCCGTCCTAGCAGGAGAAATGTGCGCCGTGCACAGAGAATATTTCATAGATGAAGACCGGTGTGTGAATTAATAACTTTGCTCTGCGGTAGGAGGCTGTTTCCATGTGCCTGTGTGTGTTTAAAGGGGGGGCGCACGGAGCCGAGTGTTGTTTTAACACGACTGCTACATTATGCATGCTGGCAGCCCTGCCTGTCCCCATTAAAGGCCCATCTTGTTTCCCCATTATATCTGCTTTCTCCGTTAATAGAGCTCTTTGTGTGGCACTTCCCTTTATATCAGGGCTGTTACAACAGAAAGGTCAGAGCCGGTACAACCTGCCCCACCGCTGCGACTCACACTAGACCCCGAGTGACGACAACTGCTGTTTGATCTCATTACAGCTCTGGGTTTTGGAAGCGGAGGTGTGGTACAGCTCTTCCTTTGTCCTTTATCAGGGCCGACCAATTAAAACCACATTTCCTTTCCTCTTTTGCCACGTCCACGTCGGGGCTGAGGGGAGTTTCACTTTAGGCCGCTTGCGTTGGTTTGAATGATCCCAATTGTGGAAAATCGAAGGACAAACCAACAAAAACGCGTTTATATATTTGAAAGAAAAAGGACAGACAGGTGTGTGGGGCCACAGCCAGGAAGCTGGTTTGTGTTATGACCCTTTTTTGGCCGTCCAAAATTAGCTGCAGCCAGGAAACCCAAAACTCTGTGCATCCATAACGCGGTTTAAACGGAGCTACTACTTACAGCTCCTCCGTCACTCACACCCGTGGAATAACTTTATTACCGTAACAGCGTGAAATTATAGAGCGCTCCCCCGCCATCTTTGTCTTCCCCTCTCATTTACCCTGTTTGTGTTCTTTAAAGTCCGGACCTCCCGTTGGCTCTCGTCTTCTCCCCGCGCTCCCCTCATGCGAGTGCAGTGTGTGCAGGACTCTCCCAGTGATCCGTGGACGGTAATGGCCATTCCTGCTGCTCCCCCAGCACACACCATTTCTACTGGAACACCCGCACGGTGAGCGACAGAGGCAGGGAAGAGGGGAAGAAAAAGAAGGGAATATCTGGGCGTTATTGACACTAGAAAGTAGAGGCATTGCTGCTAGCTCGTGTGTGCGTGTGTGTGTATAATGTCATGGTGAGGATTACAGGTACGATATCTTATTTCCTGTGACCTGCTCGTCGGGAGGTTTCCCACATTCATCACTTTGCTCCATCACATCCCTCTTGCTGTGATATAAAACACATCCGCATTGTTCTGTCTGACCCCAACACACAAACACACCGTGCGCGGCTGCATCTTTAAACGGTGCTGAACTGTAAATCCAAATCATCTCCAAATACCTCGTTTCTGCCGGTGTGTGTAACGCCACACACCCCAAACCTGAGAGATGTGCGTGTTTCCTGTAACTCACTGTGGGTTATGATAACAACCATTTCTCCTGTCACCAGCTCATAATGTCAGATTTACAGGGTTGCCCCCGGTAACCAGACCAGGCTGGCGTGTCTGAGTGATTCTGCAGCGTCTGTCAGAGTGAGAGAGGCCGTAAATCACACTCCATTTCTCCTTTCCTCACAAAGTGGACCCCAAATGTAAACTGTGACTCAAGGTACGTTATGTAAACTCGGAAAAAATCCACGACTCCTGCACAAACGTGGCACAAAAACTAGCATAATCCCAGATTCTACCTGCAGTAATAGGACTCTGCCATGCGCCCTGCTGCCAGTAGGGGCGCTGTAGAGAAAGTGTTGTGCCGCGTTGCATTAGAAGGGTGCAACAGATGATTCTTGTGCTAATTGGTTTCAAAATCAGCGGATTAGCCCACAGGGTGAGCCAATCCAAAGCCAACCTTTGACCACCAAGTTGATCTAAAAACATATCTTTGCAGCGGGGAAAGGACCATAAATTTGATGTATATTTTCTCATATAGGCCATTTCTCTGCAGCGCTTACTTCACTTCTAACTTGTTTGTCCTTGTGAAAGTAAAACAGCAGTAGAATTTATGCTTTTCCCTCCCATTAATGTGATCAAAGTAGCGTTCTGACTGTTTTAAACGGCCCTCGCTGGCGGGTTTTTCCACTGATGTGAAACCTGGGGAACATATCAGAGCCTGTGATCGTGAA
Organism: Pao palembangensis; assembly: GCA_015343265.1. Lineage (NCBI taxonomy): Eukaryota > Metazoa > Chordata > Actinopteri > Tetraodontiformes > Tetraodontidae > Pao > Pao palembangensis. The sequence continues at coordinate 1,723,776 of CM027089.1, read as the reverse complement.
CCACGTTTGTGTTCTCCCCGTTTAGTTCTTATCTCGCCGCACTATTCCGAATCTGATCTTGATAGACTATTTTAATTCTTATCATAATAGACTATTTCATGCACTGATGCCTTTTTACTCCCGTTCAGATCCGACGGGGTATAATTGCTTTGTTATGCCTCGCCATCCAGCGTACAGAATCTTATTTTGTTTTCTTTCCTCTTGTGCGCCCTTGTCCTACTTTGGTCTGCGCAGGTTCTTACCGCACAAATGCAGACGCACACAAAGGTTAATAGGTGCAAACCCAAAACACCCACTCTTGTGGGAAAGCCATTTAGAAAGCATTAGATGCTAACTCATGCTAACTCTCTGTGAGGTAGTTGCAGGTAGAACATGCGGCTTCAGGAAAACAGCATTTCTCACTTGAAAACTTCCTCCTTGGCTCCCAGCGTCTCGGAAAAGTTCAGTCCCGTAACGGTACATGCTCGCTGCAGTCGGCGCCCGGGTGTGTGGGACATGTCAGGATGTGTTATGTTAGTCACTGCCCCTCTGACAGCTCATGTCAATAGGTGGGTGATACAGCTGTCATCATACTGTGGTGTGAATGAGCTTGGCTCAGTTGTGCAAGTCTGTATACACTCTGTGTGTGCGTGTGTGTGCTTGTGTGCGGGCGTGAATGTGTGTGTAATCCCAGACGGAAGCCCAGAGGACAGATGGTGGGTTCAGACGCAGACTGACACACCGTAACCAAGTGATTACACACTCTGTGAGAGAGGGGGGGACAGAAGGGGAGGAGAGGGATGTTAAAGGAAGGAGAGAGGATGAGGTGAGGAGAAATAAAGGTAAAGATGGAGGGGTATGAGTGAGATATCTGCAGAGGTGTCAGGTTTTCGTCTCCAAAACTGTAGCTTTGGCGTGTAGAAATCAGAAGTGAGGGGGTATAGAATAAAAATTGAAGTGACAGAGGAAGAATGGGAGGATGTGAAGGAGCAGGAGGAGGAGTGAACTACAAGGAAAAAAAAAGAGAATAAAATAAAGGTTGATGGAAGGCTATTACATGACAGCCAATTATAGCCAAAGATACTGTAAAGTCCCCTGATGAAACCAGTATCTGATTGGTTCAGTGTTTACTATGCTCACCGAGCTAACAGCAACACCGGTAATGTGGATCCCAACCTCTGTCCATGAAAAAGCACCGTTTACAGCAGTGAGATGGACCCAAACACCCCCTCCCACCACACACACACTCACACACACACACACACACACACACACACACACACCAGTGTAGCCTGGCCCAGGTCAGGTCAATTGGGATCATGGGAAACGGTTCCTGTGGCCCTTCTCACCTTTGTCATCTCAGAGCGTCTCAAAAACATCCCAGACATCTTCCTCTCTGCTCTCTTCCGCTTCCTCAACTCTTCCTCTGGTTTTTCTGCTCCTCAGGATTCATCATCTGGGCAGAGATTTACATTTTTACCGTGGAAAATTCAAGTCTAATCTTTGATCATCTGTGTTAAATTTCATAAATTAATGATAAAGGAAGTATTTTTAGCATTAGCATGTGGAACATCTGCTCACAGCTTTACAAGGAGGCTGGCGTGAAGGAGGACCATTAAATATATCTGCTGCGTGTAAAAAGTGACCGTATATGGGTGACCTGGTGCCGCCATCGTGACCTTTCAGCCCAAAGTGTTTTCGGTCGTAGATGAAAGTGTTTTACCACAAACATGTCAGACGGTCCTGCAGGGGGACGGCGGCGCGGAAACACGTGAAGGACCCGGTCGACCATTCTTCCTGCTACTTAATGAGTCCGGGTGGATGTGGGGCATTAATCTTCTTTCATGTCAGCGCAGAAGCATTGTGAAAGTTTAAATCCAGCCCTGTGTGGACTCTGGAAACCGCCGGAGCAGATATTTACAGATTGGGGGATTAGAAAGTGGGCTCTTATTAAAACTGAGTCCACATCATTTGACTGTCATTCCATTTAATCATTACTAAATGGACTCATTAAATTCCTCCTCCAAAGTGTTTCACTGCAAACTCGCTGGCTTTGATGTGTTATGGTCACACACACGCAGACAAAAGTACACACACGTCAGTGCCACACTCTATTGAACAGACTTTTATCAAATGTAATTTATCAACTTTCTAATGCGACCAGGATTTGTGATGCAGTTAATTCTACACAAAAGATTAGCCCTGTGTGTGTGTGTGTGTGTGTGTGTGTGTGTGTGTGTATGTACCAGAATATGTGTTATACTAGCACAGTGAGGACATGTTGGCGGATCCTTACTTAAACTTAAAAGGTCTGTTTAAAGGATCAGGTTAGGGTCCTACAAATATAAATACAAATATTTGCGTGTGTGTGTGTGTGTGTGTGTGTGTGTGTCAGATTTACAGGCTGTTTTAACTCTGTTGTTTTTGTTCATGTCTCTCAGTATTTCGTATGAAGCCAGAATTGGATGATTTTATTGTGTAATTGATGCCTTCTCACGTCCTCTGTTTCTCGTACGCTATAATCGATTAGCATCCCTGGAGGGAAACGCCATAGTGACGATCCTAGCAGCGTTACGCGGCGATGTTGTCATACAATCTCTAACGGATGTGCACTGACACGACGACAGGACACAGCAGAGTAAAACCTGTCAGACACCATTTTTCCTGTCAGTTTTTATGCAGATCACATGAATCGAATCAAAGCTCTTTATAAAAGCGGTTTGAAACATCTTCTAAATAACTCTCTTGTCCCTTTCTCTGCTCTGTTTTCACTCTGCTGAAAAGAGGCCTTGATGCTAATAGATTTAGCCGCCGCGCTGGTGAAGAGTTGGCTGCTCATTCATCCTCCATTTAACCGCTCCGGCCTAACCTCCGTAAACGTACCCACCGAAACTCATTTTTGTGTTTCCTCGCCAATCTGAAAAGCTATCATCTCACTAATCTGAGGCTTTCAGTACGCCGGGGGACCGAGGTGGGGGGGGGTGGAGGGGAGACGGCGGACCAATCGCGGATCTCGGAGATGATCTGTTAGCCTGGCGTAAATGTTTATAACGCCGCACAATCTCCAGGGTTTATACGCTGATGCACACGTGCACACCGAGCCACAAACAGACACTCACACTTCCTCTCCCCCTCCTTCTTTTCCTCTTGCCCTCTCCGGGGCATTTATAGGGATGTGAAAGCTGTTATTGGGCAGGTCAGTGGAGTGGAACTGTCAGATAATAGGCTAGTTACCGAGGCAGCCTGTGAATGAGGGATGGAACAGAGGAGGGAGACAGAGAATAGAAACGCTCAACTCGCTCCTTAATCAGAAGGTAAACTGGAAATCTGGGCAGTTCAGACTCCCCGCTGAAACAGAGAGGAGGCGGGAGGAAGGGGCCGGGGCGAGTAAACGAGTGTGACAGAGGCAGGAGGACGGAGGAGATGTGAACGGGCAGGGAGCAGAGATTAAGATAAAGGAAAGGAGGGCTTATTACCCTGCCCTGGGAGCCAGGTGTTTATTTCTCTATTTGTAAATTCTGGCTTCATTACCCAGAGTTCAACAGGAGCGAGATGAGCCGCCGCCGCGCCAAGGTCAAGCTAATCAGCCAGCCAATGGGAAGAAAGGTGGAAAAGCGGGCGCAAATTATGTCATTTGCTCTTCTTTACTGCTCTTCCTATCTGTCTCTCGTCCTCACCTCCCTCACCTCCCTCCTCTTCAGACCTTCTCTGATGGAGACTGACACCGTCAGGAATGTGAAACGACGCTTGACTTCCTCCTTAACGTCAGTTATGGAGGAAGTCCGTATCCCGAATGTCAGATATTTGCTCATTTTTACCTGTCGCGTTGCTAAATTATGGTTCGGTTTCAAACGCTTGTGAGTAAAAAGGAAGGAATAAGAACTAATCTGACCTTAAAAAGTTCACTCAAATGCTGATTCTAGGTGAGAGTGATCTTGAAATTAAACGCCACCTAGCGGTCAGTAGCGCTTCCGGAGTTCCTGGGCTAGCTAATTAGCTAGCTAACTGTTGTGTGGTTGTGCGAACTTTGGAAACAGAAGATTATTTGCGTCCACTTAGACTAATAAATGATAAATTCTCCACTGATTAGTTGCTTTTATTCAGTTATGTCCACAAGAGCCCATGAGAGATGGTAGGAAGGATATGAGTGGATCCCGGAGCCGACAGTTTTGACCTTTTTATAAGCGACATGTCCTAAACACGTGAAACTAGACGCACAAACACTCCAGAGGAGAAATCAGCCAAACAAGCTGCTGCGATAGAACTGACAAGTATGAATTATGGTCCAGCATATGAAGGTGTGTGTGTGCCTGGGTGTGTGTGAAGATAAGGAGGTCCGACCCCGCCCGGTTTTGTAATCAGCACTGATTCTTTTGATGTGCAGACTTGAAAAAGGCTCTCAACAGGCCCGTTCTCCAAACTGCTAATCTCTCAAAGGTGGTGAAGAGGAGGAGAGGCAGGAGGAAGAAAGGGACCAGTAATGAGGAAGGAAATGGGGAGAAAAAAAGAGAAGGGGAGGGCTGTGGTCGGGGGGAGATCAGTGAGAAGGAATCCAGACTCACATAGAGATGGAGGGAGAGAAGGGCACAAATTGGAAAATGAATGAGAGGAGAAGCGATAAGAACTCTTGCTTTTGAACTTGAAGAGCTTAATTTGAAATGTCAGGGCTGTACCCCCCTCCCACCGCCGCATGTACCCCACCGTCCTCTCACCCCCCCACCCCTCAGGAGTCCCTGTTGTGCAGTAGTGTGGATTAAAATAATTAAACAGGCTCTGTTTTAATTAAGACAATAAAGCCGTGAGTCTCTAGGTAAGACCTGGGAGAGATTGAGGGAGGAAGAGCGGGTGAGGGAGGGAGAGGGATGATAAAGTGGTCTAACGAGAGAGACGTGATGATAGGAGGTGTAGAGGGAGATGCATTATCTTCCTCACTTATCTGTCTTGTCTGTTTCCTAGGATGAGATTGCATTATCAGTCTTAATGTACGTGTGTTTGCAGCACTCCTGTGTGTGTGTGCGTGTGTGTGTGCGTGTGTGTGTGTGAGCAGCTGCTTGTTTAACATCTGAGGCCTGCATGTGAGCATGAATGTAAATGCATCTATATTGCTCTTTTTTTTTGCAGCACGTGTGTTCGTGCGTTCCAGCGTGGCGCATGTGTATGCACATGCATCTTTATTTTGCCTTCCCCCTTCGACCCACTAATGAAATATTTATTTATTTCTGGGAGCGAGTGCGACGGGTGGCGAGGAGCTCAAATGAAATGTCATATCTCATTGTGTCCTCCAGTGAGGAGGGGGCAGCAGAGGGAATACAGGGACAGAATTGCTACTGAATTATATAGGGAGGATTCAGAGGGGAGTGATTACAAGACGGAGAGGGGAAAGAGGGGGAGAGAGATGGGGAAGAGATGGGTGAGAGGTAGGTATTCATCTCCCATCTCTTATTGTCCTCAGCCTGCGGTCCTGAGCCGCAGATGCTGAGCTCCGACTGTCTCCGAGCAGTCGGGACTGCTGTTTGCTGTAGTGCCACGCGCACGCACACACATACGCACGCACACACACACACACACACACACACACACACACACACACACACACACACACACAGGGTCTTGCCACCAACCTGGAAGAGATTAGAACTTGCTGGTTGTCTCTCATCCCTACTTGTGTTGCACACACATGCTCAGAAACCTGAGAACCCACCAACGAGAAGCAGCTCGTTTATTTTATCTGTTACACAAATCACCAGTTTCTCAACTGTTGTTGCTGATTAGAACTTAACAGAGTTGCCATCAGCACTTTCAGAATATCATTTACAAACATTTGATTGTATTAGTAGGAGGTGAATCAACCATACCGCAGCTACGCTAGCTGTGTAGCTAGCTAACCTGCCTTCATAGGTCCTCTACAGTTGTGCGTCGTGCCTACGAGGTGCCCCCTGAGCCGTTCTCACGACCCCGCGCGTCCACGCTGCAGGTGCAAAAACACCCCGACAAACAAACTGTGAGACCACAAACGGCCTGACGGCGGGACAGCTGCGCCGCACTCACCGGGGTTCTCCCCAGCAGTGAAAGCTTTTTTTACCGCTTTCCCTGAAGGAGAATGACTGTTAACACCTCGGTAATCAATACCACTCTCCATCTGGTTTACAGAAGGTCGGACAGTTCTGCATTAAAGCCTGAGAGGGAGCGGCCACGCCCTCGCCGGTCCACCAGCGTCCAGCCTTTAAAGTCTTAATAGTTGGAAATGAATTATTCGCTGAGGTTATGGCTGCAGGCCAGGAGCAAGAAATGAGACTGTCACACGTAGAGTACTCAGTAATGGAATCCCCTCATCCGCCAGTGCAGGCCAGCCCCAGCCTCCACCCACAGCAGCACCCCTGAAGGTGCAGAGATGATCCTTAGACGGGTCTGACACCAGGCCACATCCTTCCCTGCTCAGGCTTTGAGTGGAAAGCAAAAGACCAGATATTGTGAGGAGGGCAGGCGCGTTCTTGTTCATTTTCTGCAAGATTAATCACTTTAACGAAGCTTCAATCGCTCTTGCGTGCCCTTCAGTTCCCCTTAATCACACTTTTGACCTTGCTGACACGTGTGTGATGTTTAATGAACAGGAATTGAGACAGAACTCCTGCAGCCATAACATCTGGTTTTCTCCCCACTTTTCTTGATTGGGTTTAGAAACTTGAGGGCTGTTTGGTGTTTGAGGCGCCTGCGTTTATCCGGCGTTAGCGGGGCGAGGTTAAAGCAGGGGAAGGTCGCTCTCAGTCTGGCAAGCGTGGAAAAGGCTGCAGAGCCGGTAATAGTAGCAGGCGTGTGGGAGTGTTTAATGGAGAGTGGAGTCATTTGCGCTTTTTAATGATGATTAGAGGAGGAAATTGGCTCAGATTTACAGTGTCACTCATCACCGAGACAGAGGAGGGAGAAAATAGAATAAAGGCCTCTAAATTGTCTCCTGCTCGAGTGTGTGTGCGCGTGTGTGTGCGTGTCTGCGCAGGTGTGAGACAGAAAGAGAGAGACCCGTAGCGTAGGGCTGACCCCCCTCGTCCACCCACACACCTCCACTCGCAGAGGAAATGTATCACTTAAACCAACTGCAGCTCAGCTCACAGAACCTAATGAATCTGGACTCAATTTTACGCCTAGCTGCCCTCCAACTGACACACACACACGCTCACCCTCTCACACACACTTAAATAGGCCCGCCGAGGCGGCCTGGACTCTCCCGCAGCAAGGCGGTGCTCTTTGTTGCAGCAGAAATTGGAAAAGTGTGATTACGGCGCTGATTGGCAGAGGAGTCTTTTCCCAGACTTTTCCGTCTTCTCATCAACACTTTTCTCTCCCTCTGACCTCCTGCCATCGCAGCCCTGTCTCCTGGCGCACGCTCGGCTCTTCATTTCCCTCCTCTGAGATCCCAGCGTTGTTTTAATCCAGCAGAGTAAAAGGACCGTTGAAATATTCTGGCTAACACCGGCTACTGGTTTTGTTTTTTGTTTTTTTTTTACACGAACCTCGATGTCAACGATGGTGCAACAGAGCTTAACTGACCAGTCGGGGTTAAACGCTAGCTTTAAACAATCCTAACATCACCGAAAAGATGCTTTTTCTGCAAACATCATCGCAGATGTGGGCGATTCACAGGTCTGGCTCCAAAAGGGGTTTCGATGGTCCTCCCACTGGCACCTTTAAACGATCATTTTAGAGACAAACTCTTTAGTTTGGTCAAAACAAACTCGGTAAAATGTCCCAACTCTTGACTTTTGAGGGAAAAGCTCTTCAGAACAGCTGAAAAGAACTGACATTTTGTAGAAAAACCATTGAAATGATTTTGATTACGGATGATCTGAGAGGAGAGCCGCCTTTAAAACACTCCCTTAAAACGCTCTGCGAGACGCACCATCCGGTCACACACGTACCTCCGAACGGGCATTTCTCCATTAAGATATGTAAATTCATAATCTCTCAAAAGCCCATTTTTGCATCAGTTTGTCGTTCTGTCGCCGGGGAGACGCGTCTTTGTCCCCAAAGACCAGTGGTCGGGCGTAATCACCATCGGGGAATGAGAGGAAGGAGGCTGGCCCAGTTAGCACAGCCGCCTCATAGCAACGAGGTCCTGGGTCCCACTCCAGCGTGGGCCTCTCTGCATGTTCACCCTGGAGCTTGGATGCTTTGGCGTGCACGCACACAGAGCGTGCCAACTGTTACAGCGGCCCGGCCAGGGTGACCATGTGTTGATGCTTTCTAACGTCTCCATCAAGGCGGCTGTACTTTGAACGCCGCAGCGATGGATCGGTTCAGCTTCTGCTGTTCAAACCCAAAAGAACGCTGGCTGACATCGTTGGAATAAGCCGGGCTGGTATCCACACACACACACACACACACACTCACCCACACACCTCCTAGAATCAACACAATAATTGAAATATTTTCAACCTGATTAGGTCTGGCCTGCTGGCAAGGTCTGTTGCTAGGGCTGTGCACCCCGGTTGCTAGGGGGAGTAAATCATCTGGCATTATTTGATTTCTGTTCCAGATATGAAACCGTTACGCGGCGATTAAATGTCTCACAGCTTCGACACCTTGAGGGGGGGAAGAGCGAAGAAAAGAGAGAGATTGTGTGTGTGTGTGTTTGGGGGGGGGGGCAAAATGGCCCCTCGTGAGAAGGAAATATGAGAGAAGGTGAGATGATAATGCCTAAATACAGTGTGTGCGTGATGGAGAGAATAACAGAGTAATAAGGATGAAATGTTTGCTGCACTTCCTCGTCTCAGGCGGCTGTTCTTTCCTCCAGACGACTGGCAGCTCAGTGTGTGTGCGCGCGTCAAGAGCATGTCGATGCTAGCATGCGAGCGAAGCTTCCAATGGGGCCAACCGGCAGGCCTCCTGCGGTGCACGAACGTACGTGCGTGTGCACTCCGGTGCTGTTTGCATTGTGTTGACATGGAGACGTGTGCGCGAGGGTGCCAGGATCTGCCGCCACACGGGAGCGCTGAGCGTTCTCACATGTTGATAAAACACAAACGAAACCAAGAACTCCCACTGGAACCTTCTAGCACCGAGGTTAGAAGTTCAGAGCATTAACAGGAAGTAGGGAGGTTTTGGTCCGGTTGAGGAGGAGGAGGAGGAGGAGAAAGTGAAAGAGAAGGAGGAGGAGGAGGAGTGCTACGGGGTTCTGATGGAGCCAGCACTTCTGCCAGGAACAGGATTATAAGTTGTTTGTGTCTTCCTGGATCCACTTCTGCATCAGGATCTGATCATGGTGGGTTCTTACTTGGCTCCATCGGCTGTTTTGTTGAAACTGGAGTCGTGTTTGTCTGATTCTGCTCAATGATGAAGCACCTGCAGCCAGAAAAGGTGGATGGTGTCCCCAAAGACAAACAAAAGAAATCATGACATGAGCTTGAGAAGGAGCAACGTTTCTGGCTGAATCCATGACCGGAGCTTAGCATTGCAGAGGGAATGAGGCTCGTGTGTGTGTGTTTACGTGCTTAGCTAACACCAGACTGCTTGTTGATGGAGAGATGAAAACTAAAGAGACAAGTGAGTGTTGCAGCACTCCACCTGAAGAGCCTCGGATGCTTCTGTGTTTGATCACACAGCCTTTATGACACGTTTCCACCCACGTCCGCCGTGTCACTCACCTGTTTGGTTGTGAGCAGTTTCAGCCAGGCGGTCGTCGTGCGGGAGCGTCTGGCGTCAGACAGCCCGTGATTCTTTGGCTGACTTTGCCCCAAGGAGCTCGTTGACCTCCTGACCCCGTGCAAACCCCAGCCATGACGGGTAAAGTGAAGTCATGTTGCGTTGGGACATTTTGACTGAAGACATGCGATAAATGTGGCAGCTTTGACTCCGGTGTGTGTTTGTCTGGCTGCTGGTGCTCTCTTCATACGTCTCATTAGCAGCAGAATCGTTACCGCTGGAGCTGCGATGATGCCAGCAGCTTGTTTTTACTTTCTTACACTTGTGTAATATTAGTCACACTTTGGCTGGTGGGCGGAGGATCCTGGTGGGTTTCTAGTGGAAAGTACACCGCTGTAATTGCCTTAAAGCTGTTTCTTCCTTCAGCTATAGTCAATATGCTCGCTCTGTGTGTGTGTGTGTGTGTGTGTGTTCCACTGGTCAATAAAGTGTGTGCTGAGAGGCAATTGGTTGTTTTTCCTCGCCTTGACACATTAAACGCAGTCACACTTCAGGAAAACGCGCACAGGCAGGCTGACGTGTGTGTGCGCTCATTACGAGGCTGTTGGCTAAAACGGTATCGATTCTGTCCCGCTTTCAACTTATTTTCCCTCATCACCCCTCAGAGCTCAACCGCGCTCGCCGAGAGTCTCTCAAATCACGCCCACGTGCAAATGGAAGCGTTTATTCATAAGTGCACGCTAATAGAGACAGAGCGTTGTCGTAATTAGCATTTGTTGACCTAAACGGCCCCAAAAAATATAATGGACAATTTCCTCTGAGTTGTTTACTCCCAGCGAGCTAATCTATTGTCTCTGTGATCCGTCGATCATATTTGTGTTCTAATTAAATCCAAACGTCAACATTTGGCTCTTGCTAAACTGTCCTGCGCCTTAAAAATTAGCTTTTGCTTTGTTTCCACCAAACATGGTAATTCAGCTTAATGTCTCAGGTGTTTTCAGGAAACCTACAGCCTGACTCGAGCAGGCGGTTTGCTTATACAGAGGCAGGAGCAAACTGTCGTCTAACAGGAGCAAACCTTGAGCGGGACCAGATCAGTCTTCTGATGTGGCTTTTTTCAAGATGTTTGCTACTTTAGCACACCGACATCTAACACGAGGACAGCTAGCATGTAATTTGATCATCGTATGCCCTTTAAGAACTTTACAGAATTGCTCAACGGTCACAATCGTCGCAACTTTTCCGTGATTTAATTTGCCACCTGTCTGTGAACAGTCTCTTCCTCCAAAGAGTGACGATTACTGATGTTCCTAATTAATTTTGAGCCGCGTGTGCCAGGACGACGGAGGGGAGCACTGTTTGTTAGAGGCTGCAACACCCTCACCGCATCCAGGAATAAATCATTAGTGGATCTGGCACCAGAGGAGACAGAGATGTCATCATTTACGCCAGATTACGGACTCATGCGCAGACGTGCAGGAGGCCCCAACCAGCTTCAGATAATCCATTCAGACTCCAGTTTCTCTTTAGTTTCCCAAAGCCTCTGTGACTTCAACCACATTCTCAGCTCATTCCACCCCCCCACCGCAAAAATTCCCCCACTCGCTGCAGGCGGCCATTGAGATGCTCGCACACACATCTGGAAACGGCGTTTAGCCCCGGTGGAGTCTCCGGAAGTTTTCACACTCCATGACTCATTAACCTGCATGGAAGAGAGGGGCTGGGGGGTGGGGGTGGGGGTTGGGGAGAGAAGAAGAATGGACACAGAGAGGGAGGACAAGCCGGACAGAGGCAGGAAAACAGGACGGTTCGATGGGGGGCAGCCAAGCTCGGTTTACTCTCTGATAAATAAGACTTCCACTCAGGTTCTCGCTGGTACTGGTGGTGTGTGTGTGTGTGTGTGTCTGTGTGTGTGTGTGTGGGGCGAGGTCTTCAGAGAAACACTCATGTGTGTTCAGCTGTTCGGTTTGTGATTTGTTATTCGACGCCCTCAAAAAAAAAAAAAAAAAAGAGGTGAAACAGGAGTGACAGCTGTGCGTGGACCTGGAAGCTGATGCCACAACTGGAGGAGCCACTTTTCAACTTGTGTCGGCACATCTGGACCAGCAGGGACAGATGTGGGTGAAGGATGTGGCTAATTAGCTGGTGGCAGATTTAATAGAAGGTTTTACAAAGAAAGATCTGACTTGGTGTTAAAAAATCAATATGGAAGACAAACAGGAGGAGGTGTAAGGAAGTCCAGCAGAAGCGTGTGTGTGTGTGTGTGTCCAGGGTTCCCGTGTCCAGCCCTCTGTGAGTAATGTGTCTGTATGAGGAGTTCTCCTAATGAAACACTTTTCCCGGAGTGATAATTACCCCCGCAGAAAGCAGGACGCCTCCAGTCGACGTGTGAAACTTAGCCGACTGAAACACAAACTTCCTCCTCCAACGCCGAGCGACTCCCTGAAAACGGACATTATGAGCTGATATTTACCTGAGCAGGAGAGATCATGTGACCGTGACCTCCGACCCCCCCAGCCTCTGCCTCTGCTTTCAGTCTGTCAGCCTGTTCTGTCTTCAGGTGTCGCCGTGGGTGAAATCTCTCGGAGGGGCTGGATGCAGACCAGCTGGAGATGTGGATCAGCTCTGACAGAGCCGGGTGAGTCGAACGCCGTGGAGATGCACAAACACGCCAAAGGTTCCCGCCCTGAGGAACGTGGGTGCACACATTTGGAGCCAGACCTGCAGAACAATTCAATTATCCTGCCCTCCTTTGATAAATGTTTGATATGCATTACATGGGCGCGTCCTCACTCAAATTTTACGATTTAACAGTCGGGGCTTTTCCCATTAATTCTCGACACACAAAGTTAAAATTTGCGCTCTGGGATTTATTGAATAAATCAGAGAATGTTGGAGAATCACCCTGGGAGCGGGATGGGGGGAGATTAGCACGGCTGAAGTTTCTAATGTAAACTCTGGGCTTGTTCGAGCTGGGATCTGACAGATGAAGTGTTTAATTCTGCGCTTTAATAGATTATTCTGCCTTTTTGGGAACACGGGAATGCCCTCGCCAGTTTTCCTAATCCCTCTGCTTGTCTTGCCCTCACTCTGCCGCCGACGTCCCGATGAGTCTGCGGTAATTTAAACAAACACCGCCGGGTTTTCCAGCTGGCAGGTTTACAGACGGAGCCTGGACTGACGGGTGGCTTCAGCAGCCTGTTCAGAAATCCCTTAAAATTCAGGGATTACCGACCTCGGGGATTCCGGGACGCGGCCTCACGCCACACCTCGCCGTATCAGCACCGTGGTTTCCATGCAGGAAACACAAGATAACAGTGGGCCGGCGTTGCGCTGTGTGTTTAAAACGATCACACAGATCCAGGAAGTAATGGAGGGATGTAACAAACGGAAGGATGAAGGATGCATGTGGAAGTAAATCCACTTGTCATCCTTCCAATTAGCCCCATGATGGAGGAGCTGCTCTGCTGAGCCAGTCCCTCAAGTCCATCCTGAGGAGAACATTTCACACAGACAGACGGTGTTCAGAGGAGACGATCCGGTTCTGATCCAGAATCAGTGACCAGACCGACCTGAAGAAGGGATTTATCATGTGACCTGCTTGGTGTGTGTTGGTAATAAAGCTGTCCCCACCTCCCAGCAGCTCCAGTACGGAGCCGGTTCCCGTCCATAAAGCAGCAGCAGTAAAAGGCGTCCAGGACTGTTCCAACAGCAGCGACGTGAACACGCTCCGCCTGCCAGCCGCCGTTTATCACGCAGCTCAACAAAGGCCTGGTGTAAAGGCACTTCCTGCGTTATTGCGGTTTGTTATGATGGGATGGTGATTCAGCTGAGTCAGCACGGACTGAGCCGGACTTAATAGGTCATTAGCAGATGATCGGAGGGACGCTCCTGATGGCGCTAGCTGCTTTATTTGCTGTGACGCGACCACGGCGGCGTAGTCCAGCCAGTCGAAAAGTATTGGTGATCGATGCACGCTGTGGTGGGTTGGCGTGTTTGAATCTCTCACCAGGACGTGTGTCTGTCACTTCCATGCTTCACTTAACCCCAATCAGGCTGTACCAGACCCTTTTTTATTGACCAGTTTACTGTAGATAAATAACACACGCTGTCTGTGTGTGTGTGTGTGTGTGTGTGTGTGTGTGTGATGCTGAGTCGATGCGACACCTCAGGGATGGCACAGTATAGAGGAGGGGGGAGGCGGGGGTGAGGGGAGGCGGGGTCGTGTGCCAGGCACGCTTCCCACCATTTTTTTTTCTTTTAAAGGAGAGGTGTGTGAAATAATACCCGCTCATTAGGAGCGCGCCGGCTCTTGGTTAATTCATCCTGGACTGTCACGGGCTTGTGTACGACCCCCGGGTAACGCATAAATCACTGGCAGAACCGAGCGGCGAGCTCCGTGCCCCGAACGCTGCTGATTTATCAACCAAATTACTGCGAGTCCTGCACGGCCTCCCAACACTTTGCCGAGGAAATCACCGACTAACCCCTGAGCGAACCGATTTATTGAAAATCTGTCCCCCTCCACCTCCGCCTCGCCCCCCCGCCCGGCCCCACTTTCTGTGTCACTCCACTCATCTCTCACTGACTTAATTAAAATCTATCCCGTTGGCTCGTTGGCATTTATTACAAACAGTGGTCTAATGAAACAAAGAACACGACAAAACCCTAGCTGCGTTGTGCCGGTAAACGTTCATTAAACCACAACACACAAACACACACACACACCGTGCTGACTGTACAGGCCTACTTATTGTCGTTGTAACAAGGTAGGCAACACCAGGACACGTGTGTGTCACTTGTTTCTGCTTCGTAGCTCTCGTGTTCTCCCGAAGGCCTACGTGACGACTGTGGACCTGCATTAATGTGCCAAATTAATGAATCTCACATGTTTTATGCAGAACGTGAACTCTGATGTTTCCTTTTGTTTCCGAGGTCATTAGTCTCCAGGGTAACGAATGAAACGATATTTTAAGGATGTTTGAGGGATAATATCGCTTTTAAAATGTGATTTTATTGCAAAGATGAAGTTTGATGAAAGACTTGATAATGGCCACATCTGTTCTAATCCTGACTTCTAATTCTGGCTTTTCCCCAGCTGGCCGCCAAAAAGGCAATTTTATAATTATTGAAAAAAGCTGCTCTGAAAGTTTGTTTCTAAAGAAATTTTGGGGGAAAAAACAACTTTTGAGAAAAGGATGGAAAAAAAATATTGAAAATGGAAAAAATATCAAATCTTGAAATGCTTGTACGCTGTTCTAAAGGTAAAAATGGACGTTAATTATAACTTTTCTAATTTTAAATACATTGAAAATGTTTTTCCCACAGGACACTATTGTAAGATTTCAAATATTTTACAAGTTATAATGCAATTAGAATGTAGTTTTGAGGAATATATCCGATTTTTTGGGGGTGATAAAGTGGTGGAGGGGAATATCTGGACTGTTTTCTGTGTTAGAGGCTAAAGGCCCTGAAGTTTAGTGGATCCATGAAGTGAGTTTAGGGTGAAGGAGGTGCTGGAGGGGCTTCCTGAAACTACGCTGATAATTAATTTGTTTCTATTAAATAAGAATACCCGTATTGCAGAACTCAATTAGCGTTAATTAATCCTGTTCCTAAAATGCGCAGGAAGAGAAACAATGAAGGACTTTTTCTTCTTCTGTGGTTTCTAACCTCAGGGTGTTTTTTTCCTCGGCTGTTGGAGGTTATATGCAGCCACTGGACTCTCCTCCTGTTCCCCCCCTCCTGCCTCCTCTTGAGAATTAGAAATGGGGGGATGGAGACGGAGGATGTGGAAGGTGCTAAATTAGCTGGCTGATCCGCGCTCATTGCCGCATACACATCCCCCTATTACCGCGCCGCGGCGCCGCTTAATATTCCGGGCATGGCGGGCGCGTCGAGATAGCAGATTTATCAAATGGGAAAATGAATGTATGATGATCAGTTAAATTGAAAATCAGCGCCCGGGTGACAGGCCGCGCTGACACCTTGGTAATTAGAAAGAAAAATGATGGCGTCCGAATGCATAATAGAGCAAAAACAATTTACGCTTTCCCCCCACGCCGTAATGATCGCGCGCTCAAATTGAAAATTTCTCCCGGTTGAAATTGAATTCATAAAGTGTGATGCATGAGCGGCACGGACACAGCGGGGGGGCCGCCCGGTCCAGGCTCCCCGTGATCGATTGGTCGTTTGTGTAGGTTGTCAAAACACCTCTCCCTCTCCCTCCCTCTCTCTCTCTCTCTCTCGTTCTCTCGCTCTCTCATCTTGTCTTCCATCCCTTCCAGAACTCTTTTCTTTACTTGCAAAGCGTGTTTTGCATGTTTTGACACCGAGGACCAATGACGTTTCTTCTTCGAGCCACTTGAAGGAGTTGTAATCCAGATCACGTGATCTGTCTGAGCAGGCCTGCCGAGGCCTACCTGTGCACGAGGTCGTGATTGTTTCTTCTGTGGCGAATTTGAATGAAGACATAATAAATATGTGGTCATTTCTACGCGTTGGTTGTCGTTGGATAAAGAATAAAGGACGCAGACATTTAAATCCATCTGCTGATGCTATTTCTTTAAGTGTCTGGCCGCTGATATAATACAATTAAAAATATCTGTAAAGTCCAACGGTTTTGAAATTTGAACTGTTTCGCCATCATTTGTGTCATTAAATAGCCAATTTACGGATATAAAGTTCCGCAATTTAAAGGTGTGTTTTGCTTCATTGTCTCTGCACACAGAAAGGACTTTGCCAGAGGGGATCAAACCGATTCTAATTAATCTCTCTCTCTCCAAACTGGCCGATTATAATGGAGCGGTTACCTCCTCCTTCCAAAAAGGCAGGGAAAAAAGTGGGACTTTCACACGGCGCGCACGGAATGAACGATTTAATGTGATTGTTTCGGTCGAAGGGGACGTTTCCTGAGGCCTAGTGGGAAAATAATGTCCTTATGAATTAAATAATAGGGTTATTACTTTCATTGATTTTAGCTGTCTGGGAATTTAGTGTTCAGCCTCGGTCTTAACCCATCCTCCTCCTCCTCCTCCTCCATGCTGCTGCTGCTTTTTCACTCCCTGCGCGTCCTCTCCTCTAATTATTTTCCTATAAGCCTCCCGATTCCTACAGCGCAAATAGCAGAGTCACCGAGTGAAAATTATGTAAATATTATTAAAGGGACTCAGGCACGGAAATTCATTTTAGGTCGGCGCAGCAAAGTAAAGCCTTGTCCCTCGGATCCCCCTCAATTTATTTGCAAATAAAGGCGCGCTGACCGGGAGGGTTTAGCCGGGCTGTCAACACTGCTCCTCCGTGCGCGCTGGCGCACCAGAATTAATGCTTTTAATAATTGGGATTTCAGTTTCCGGGGAATTGGTGGCGTTTACACTTCATAAGCTAAACATACCCACCCCCGCACGCGCGCGCACGTGACTTTGTCGTCACGCGCACGTTCAACTTTCTTTCCACCTTTTTTTTTTTTTTTTAAATAGTT
The DNA here is from genome assembly GCA_015343265.1 of Pao palembangensis. NCBI lineage: Eukaryota > Metazoa > Chordata > Actinopteri > Tetraodontiformes > Tetraodontidae > Pao > Pao palembangensis. The sequence goes on along the minus strand of CM027089.1, from coordinate 1,706,681 downwards.
CCGCCAACAATTGGTCAAAAAAATATTAATCCAAGCCTGGCGCGTCACCCTTCTCCCCCCGTCCTCTCCCCTATCTTTATCAGCCTCCCCCCGCCCTGAGGGACCCGCAGTCCTATTAGAACAAATGACGAGGGGCCCCGGCGCTTTTGTAGAAAAGGCGCGTGGCAGGCGGGGCGCGCGCCTGTCCTATTATGTGCGACACATGATCAATAGGGCGATAACGCAGCAACATCAATATAAGCGACAGAACAATGAGGGATATCATCGAACATCTATCTTAATATAGCCGACTACAAGGGCCGCCTGACAGCCGCTGCAGCTCATGAAAATTCCGCCCCACGAATCTGCCTCCATCTCCGCCTCCCATAGACTATGCGCACTCACGCACGGCTGCGAACACGCACACATCCACGACGCAGCTGGCGCAGCTATTATTTTCCCATTTCAATTTGACACCCCTGCCTTTCATGCTAATTCTATTATTGTAGGAAGTTTATGTGATTCCTTATCACTGGAAATCGGTAATGTCTAATAACCCTTTGGGCTGAAAGGAGGTGGTGGGGGGCGGTGCGGGGACTGCCTGCAGACCCGCGGCAGCCAGTGGGAAAATAATTACTTTCATATCAAAACTCAGCAGGAGGCGCAGGGTCCTATAGCCCCCGGCCACTAACCTCATTCCAGCTCGGCCTTTCAAATGAATAAATTTGTTAAAGCAATAAACACAAACAGGCAGACGGACTTGAGCCTCGGCTCCGTGCAGGAAAAAAGGGGATTTATCCGCTAGAAAACTCCAGCTGCCCTGATCCATGATCCTGCACCCCTTTAAACATGGCCCAGGACAGACACTAATTCCACTTAAACAATATTTTTTATTTATCAAAATGTTTACATATAAATAGCATTTTTCATTTTTTACAGTATCTGAGGATTTTTGTTGTAGGATGTCTTTTTTTTAAGCCTAAAAGAGCGGACAGAGAACCTGTTCCAAAAGGTGTTGAGGAGGCCTCCCAGGAGGGCGGGGCATCTGGATTGATCACACAACATGATTAAAAAATAGAGGCGGATTAAGTCTCCTGATTCCTGATATGTGTCTCAGCAGAGCTTTGGGAATGTTTGGACAGTCTGAGCGGCGTTCCCGCTCCTTTGTTTATGTTTGCTCCTCACAAGTGTTAGTCCATATCGACATCCTCTCCATCTGTTGCCGGGGCTTCTTGACAGTCTGCCTCAAGACGTTCTGGAGACGCTCGCTCCTCTTGGTAGCCGTTGGTCGCGGCCTCCGCGCAAACTCTGGAACTCTTCTCATCTTGACCGTCCGCGGCCGGGGTGGAGCTCAGTCCGGCCTGAGCCGCCTCCGTGTTTGGCAGAGGGGAAAGAGGAAGTCTTCCGTCGCTTCCTCCTCCACCGCCGTCCCCGCAGTCCTCCGTGTCTGCTGCGTCTGGTCTATTGCTAATGTGTTCACGGTGACGCCGTACCGCCGCGCCGCCGTCCATGTGATCAGAGTTCAATAACTTGGGGACAAAGCCGGAGAGGTCAGAGGGGGCCGGGCTGCCTTCGGCGCTCTCGCACCTCTGTCCCAGTCTGGAAATGCTGCTGTCCTGACACGGCGACGCCTTCAGGGCTGCTTGGGGCACTAGAAAGCCCAAGGGCTGATGGGTAATGGGGTAAAGCAAGAAGTGGCCTTTGCCCACCAGCGTCCTGGGTGAGGAAAAGTCCAGCTGGGATTTCCTACGTGGCGTGGCGTCAGAGAGGAGGCTCTCCACGCTGAAGGGGTTGCGTTTCTGCAGCGTGGAGGACCTGGGCCCTCCGGGACTAGAACTGTGCGTGCTCTCTGGAGAGATCTGCTCCGGTTCTCCTGGAGTTCTTTGGTTTGGGTGGTTTTGCAGTTGGCTGAAATCGTGCCGCGTTTGGTCACAGCTGGATTCTGTTTGGTGTCCTGCCGCACGTTTTGTGGTCGGAAGTTCAATGTGAATAGTCCCGTTGTGGTTGGAGGTCTGCTGCTCGCTGTCGGTGAACTGGGAGACCCCGCTGTCGCTCTCTGAGCCCCCGGGCGTGTGGAAGCTCTCGCCCGGGAGCAGTTTGCCCTGTGACTTCAGCAGCTTCCTTTCCTGCTTCCGCTTCTTCTTCTCAGCACGCTCCTGCTCCCGCCGTGCGATCTCTTCGGGATCCATGGGCTCGCCGCTGCACGTGGTCGGGTGGGAGTTGTGGGCAGGTCGCCCCGGACCTTTCTTCGTGTTCTCCTTTTTCCTCCATTTTGCCCGTCGATTCTGGAACCAAACCTGCGCACAAACACAGAAACAGCAAGAACGTCATCACGTTTCCCTTTACAAAGTTTGATTTACAGCTCAGTGACATCGGTCAAAGAGTTAATTGGTGGATGAATGAACAGACTGAGGTTTTTAAATAACTGAGAGCATCATTAGCACTTTTATTGGGATAACTGTGCACAATTCTAATTAGAATTAGAAATAACTGTAAATAAAATGGCAACTTTACCTTTAATTAGCCAAGTAATCAAAGTCACTCACTAAGGTATTATATCTGGATACAATGATTAAATCTATTATCAAAAAGGACTCTTTATTTAGCGTAAATCGTCTACAGCTCTTTGCAGTCCAGCATCCCTGTGATGCAGACACAACCAGCTTCAGAGATTAATTTAACAATCATTTATTCAGTCCAGGTTTTTGTGTTTTTGGGTTCATTTTTAAAAAATATTTCTTCAGCTAAAATGAGGCACACTTGATGAAATGTGGTGTGTGGTTGGACAAACATGCACCTGCCACACGTCTTTATCAGATGCTAAAGACAAAACCAGGCTGCAAATCCAAACAAATGTCACAAAGCCTGGAGCAGCCTTCCTCTTTGTTTATCCGGCAGTTCTGAACATCTGAAGAGTACGTTAGGTTAATGGGTCACAGAGGTGGACCAGCAGATGCACACACATGTGCGTGTTAATTACCAAAGTGTCTGCGTAATGGCCAGTTCCAACAATTACTGCCTTTAATTAGACCGCGGCTAAAGCAGCCACATCCCGTCTCTGTGTTCTCCCACCCTCGCTCCTGCGCTCTAACACGTCCCGGACACTCCTCCCTCCGCAAGGGCCCGCAGAGGCACCTTCCCCCGCCTCAGAGCTCTCACTCCCCGGCCTCTGGGCGCGCTGAAGGCCGCGTGTTCGGCGCTGATAACGCCTGGAGTTCAGCGCGCACACGCCGGAGCCGCCAGCATTGCATAATAAGGACGGTGCACCGACATTGTGCGCAACAATGGCGCGTCTTATGAATTGTTAATGTTGGTTATATCTTTCTCCCCCCCAAAAAAATGACGATAAAGGAGCTTTAAGATGCTTGAGGGAACAATAATCTGAGGTTTAGGAGCGAAATCCCCCAAACAACATCCAGCAAAGACGAGCTGTGCCTCTGTTCTGTTCCGCTTTCACAGAGAGATACTCACAAATACTTTAAAATAATAGACCCATTTTAGGTGTTATTATCGTTATAATATTTAATCTATAAGAACAAAAATGGCAATATTATAATAATATCAGCAAGTTATGTGTGTATTAAAGACAACATTTTTACACAATTCACGATTAATAAATAAATGATATATATAAATCTTGAACGAAACGTCAGAATAATTCTATTATAAAAGCTTAATAAGGATTTGTTACTTGGTTTGTTCAGTGAATGCCTTCTTTTATTAACCAATAAATCAATAGGTTGCCTTCATGCATAATTCAGGAGACCTTTTATTGATGCTTTGGTAATTGACAAACGGCCCCCTCAGCGAGCTGCAGGCCCCAAACAAACTCTGACATCGTCTGATTATCCGAAGGCTTGTTTGAAAGCTGTTGTTTACTTCCGTGGAAGCACCTTGAATGTGAAAATGATGCGGGGTTACCTGAACCCTGGACTCCACCAGGTCGAGCCTGAGCGCCAGCGCCTCCCGCATGAACACGTCTGGGTAGTGGCTCTCGTTGAACGCCTTCTCCAGCTCCTCCAGCTGCCAGCCGGTGAAGTTGGTCCTGGTTCGTCTCCGTTTACACCCAGGGCTGTCTTTATCCGGGTCTCCAGAATCTGCGTGGGTGCGTGAGAGAGAGAGAGAGCGCCGGTTTAGCATAACTGGACATTTAATATCCAAAAAACACGAGGTTTAATTCCCTGATTTAGCTTTAAACAGACGAAATTGTTAGCAGGATAAAATGATGTAAAAGATAAACACCCTCAATTTATTAAGCTCCATAACAGTCCAAAGTGATACTGCCAATAACTGATAATATCGTATTTATGACGTAAAAAAACAACCATCGCCACTATTACAATTTATTTTATATTTAATAACCTGAGCAAAATGCTAACTCCATATAAATAGGCATTGAAAGCACGCAGTTTTCCTTTAATTCAGCAGTGTAATACCAACACTCAGGACAAACAGACTTTCACTCATCACGATTCAAAACATTTCAGTATTTTTTGCGTTTTAAACGCTCAAAATCACAAAAAGAAGATTCCCTTTGGTCACCTGTCTAACCAAGAGTAAACTGCAAATATTAATACATGTTTAATATTTTTTCAATCAAAGACACAAAATTAAAAAAAAAAAAAACAAATTAACAAAACAACCCAATAATGGTTCATTCAGCTTTTTTAGCTGAGCAATATTCCAATGCCAAAATCAATTTTATTTATATTAAATTAAATTTTAGCTTTAAGAAATATGTTTCTAATGTTCCAAATTTATTAGCCTGTTTGTTTACTGTGTTGGTTGATGTCCTCAGATAAGAAGTGCGTTTAATTCATCCTGCAAATCCCTTATAAACATTTTTTTTTTTTTTTCTTTTTTAAATTTGAAACAATCTCAGTACATCAGGACTCACCGGAGAGTTTGAACTGCTGGCTGTCGGGTGACAGCAGCGGGTTGGAGTTGACCACCGAGGCCGAGCAGGAGCCGTTAAGTAATCCGTCTATAGAGAACGGGACGGTGGCGGCGGACTGCAACTGGTTCCCGCTGGCGAGCTCGTAGACGTGCTGGTGATGGTGATGATGGTGGTGATGGGGAGGGAGCGGGTACGGGAAGCCCACCAGCCCGCCCAAAGAGCCTCCGAACTGGGCGTGAGGATGCTCGAGTACCCGACTGTCCATGCTCGGCTGTTCGGCTGTGGCGGGGCCGAAGTGAAGCTGCAGAGGGGGAGGCAGTGTGGCTGAACATGCAGTCAAGAACCAGAGGAAAGGCAGGCAGAGGAGAGAGGAGCAGCGAGGAGCAGGAGGAGGAGGAGGAGGTGACGGCGCAGGGAGCAGTCGGAGGAGCCAGGCGGACGGCCGTCTCCCAGGCCACGGAGCGTCTCTGGAGCTGCGGTCCAGCCGAGGTGTCAACCCTGCACCTTCAGTCCGCGAGCCAGCTCATTAGGGCTCCTCCATCTGCGCGCGGGACCAATAAGAAACGCTAATCGGCCCGTGACGTCAGAGGCGCGGTTAATGGAGTAACGGAAGGTAGAGCACGAGGAGGAAAGCAGAAAGGAGTTGCGTTTCTTTTTTTTCCCTCATCCGGTTCGATCGCTAATTACAACTGACGCGCTCCTTTAATTCAGCCCAGTCAAAACAAACTGGGCGGGGCTTAGCAGGCTCGCGCAAACAACCAATCAGTGATCGATACCTCGCGCACGCCTGAGATCACGGCTGCTTTGTTTTTGTCATGAGATCCTTCCACTTAGTAGAAATCTGTTTTCTCCGTGGACGTTGGTGTCCTCTTGCTTGCTTACGTGCGTGCGTGCGCGCTCCAGTGTGTGAGCGTGTTTTGCAGGGGCATTCAGGGGCAGATTGATCCAATAACAGCGCCTTTATCACCTCCCCTTTTTTGAGCTGTCACATTGAATTTTAAACTACAAGCCTCTGCACATCTCTCTCTCTCTCTCTCTCTCTCGAACACACATCCGCAAGTGTGTGCGTGTGTACCTCGGTACACAGAACAATTTTAATTTGTTATTTTAGACAGACTAATTGATTACCCAGTAAATAGCTTTGTTAGTGCAATTTCCAATAAAGAGAACACAGTAAATCACAGAAAAAAGGCGCCCTAACCCCCCACCCCCTTCACACACACACACACACACACACACACACACACATTCAGAGTTTTATGGTTATATCATATTATGTCGGAACAGTCCTTCATTTTGTGATTCAGCTGTGTGATTTTATAGTAAATTCTGTACATTGATATTGAACAGTTTGAGCGGATGATTTGAGTCAGGATTTGTCCTAAAATTACAATCAAGACGAGTCGTTTCACCTGTGCTACATAAGCTACATGTAATATTATGTCATATGATAAATAGTAACTACAGTAACTACTGATCTGTGAATTTTTTATTTATGTACAAATATTAATTCAGTTCAGTTCATTCAGACTTACTGGTCTTTATTAGTCCTGAGTTTGACCTCTGAGCAAACAGCAGTGGCAAGAAAAACTGTTTTTCGCAGGAAGAAACCCAGAGCAGAACCAGGCTAAAGAACAAAACTGGGCTGTTGCTGAGACAGTTACTGTGATTATAAACGCTAAAGCAGCAGCTCATGTCAAGAACAAACAAGCAAATCAACAGAAAAATGACATCATCCACATCCTGAGTGGTTTTCTGATGTAGCCTCTGGAGGCCATGACTGCCAAAACAGACAGCGGAAATCAAGATTTTTATTAAATCAGCCAACAAATTTCCCAGAAAGCCTTTTTATTAGGAATGTGAGACAACCGCAATTAAAATTTCAAGTTATCCGATCGAGTTAAGGGTCCCCAACTAATGTGGGGAAAATGGTTCTCGACCTGGAGTGTGCGTTGGAAAATGAAAGGCCTGGGATCGGGGCGTCCATGGAGAGAGTGTTGGGGGGGAGAGAGAGAGAGAGAGAGAGAGAGAGAGATTATACATATAAATTGTAAACGGTGTCGCAGGGGCCAAATCTTCCCCGAGGCGGTGACTGCTTCATTTTGTGTTGAATTTCTTGACATAAAGCCACCCGCGTGCTGGTGAATACTGAATGGTAATCAGAGCTGCTTGAATAAGTACCCCCTCCCCCCTCCCCCATTACTGTGAATTAATTCGACTTTATTTATCCAATTTCTGCAGCTGACAGAATGTTAATTTGAGCTGCGATTTCTCCCTGCTGCTCCGTCCGCGACCCGCAGCCCAGGGATTGGCATGTTGTAATAACCTGAATCTTTCACCAGAAGCTCCGATAATTGTTACCTTATTAGCATGTAAATTGTTTAATTAATATTATTATGAAGAAGCATATAATCCCTCAGTTACTTGACCCCGAGTCCGTGCACGAGCAGCTTCTTTGCATTTCACCGTCTGGCTTTTAAAGGGACTCTTTAAAGCCGACTGATTGTCGGGCTGTTCCCCCCATCTTGGTGCAACTCTGAGCAGCTTGAGAGGGACCCTTGATGTCCGCCGTCTCCATCTCTCCTTCTCCATCCTTTTTTATTCCTCTGCCGCTCGTTCTGATGTGCATTCCTTTCCTGCTCCTGTGTTTTCAACATCAAACCCCGGCTCCTTCTTGTCATTTGCTTTTAAAAGCTGTGTTTTCTTTTCTAACAAGCCTCCCTCCATCCCTCCATCCCTCCCTCCACCTACCCAGTGGCCGTGCAGCCCAGCACATGCAGCTCTGGATGAAAAGCAGCCCTTGACATGGGGTCCTCGGAGACCGCAGTATTTAAATTCGCCTTTCTTCCTTCCTCCTCCATTTTCCCCTCTTTCCTCCGTGCACGAGTGACATTGTCAGATGCTAGCTTTAATTAATTTGATAATAAGATGGGCGACTCACGCACGCAGGCCTGGCTTTGGCTGGCGTCGCCTCCAGCCGTCCCTCATCTGTCCAAGCAGCCACGTGCAAACAAGGAGGAGACTGGTCCCCACTCAGGATAACCCTCCTGCTGCTCCTGGAGCTTCACCTCCACTGTCAGGCTTTCTTCTTAGCTCTGCAGAAGTTAAAGTCATCCTGTTGACTGAAGGTTAAATGATGATGATGATGATTATGGTGGTGGTTACACCTCCAGACAGTTACTGTTAGCTTAGTAACTAATGGATGGACCTTCTATAAACGTTCCTGGTTCCTGGTTGAAGTTCCTTAAACCATCTCTCAGGTCTTTTACCTATATTAGCCCATCGTAAATAGGAAAATAATTTGTGTTATTTAATGATTAAATGAAGTAAAGGGACATGTTGTCCTTGGAATCTACTGGATAATCTTTTACGGCAGCAGGAATCAATCATTTAACAGAAGTTAACAAACCAAGTTAGTAGATTTGTAAATGATTTAGGCCTAACACTACATTTTTGGATTATAACTAAAACAAAATCTTGGACTGTCAAGAAATATTGAGATTTTACCAAAGAACAAAACACAACTGCCCAGTTTATTCTTAAATTTGACTCATTAACCAGCCTGATCCGTTTTGTTGTTTGGTTAAGACTCCGAGATCCAAGGTAACCACGGTAACCAGTACACACACTTGTCCTGTGGGGATTCACACCATCCGGCATCAGACTTTTAGTTTTCTTTTTTTAACAGTAAAAATAAAAGTCGCTGCACATCTCAGAACCCTCAACCCACCTCTGGAGAGCAGCAGTCATATTTATTTCTTTAATTAGCATGCTCAGGTGAAGCAGCAGAGACTTAATTACTCAATTACTGCTACAAGTTAATTTTTAACCATTTGAAATTAAGTCAGTCATTATTTAGCTGATTGGTTGATAATTAAGAGTCTAATCTAAATTAATTGGAAGGAGCTTCTCGTTCCGGCAGCATAACTATCAGGAAAAGATAAAAATTACAATTTAAAGTTTATTGTATTGATGTTTTGTTTTTTTCCCTCTTTGATCATTTAGAAAAGGAAAGGACTGATGTCTGAGCTGGTTTGAGCGCGATCACAAAGTTTCCCAACATCGAGTTTTTGAGCCTAATTTGCGGGAAACGCAAACGCTGATTGATTTAAAGTTTCTTTAATTCAACTTCGGAGTTGAAGCGCCGCACGTTGGACGTCCGTCCGCGCCTCCACACGTGCACGGCGACTCCACACGTGCACGGCGTCTGCACCGGCGCTCTCAGGGGCACAAATTCTGTTTCAATTAAAAGTGACTTATCACCTTTTGCTAAAACCTGCTTAACACGCCAAAAAGCGTCAGTGCTTGAAAGGATCCAAAATGCCATTTTAATTGTTATCAGTCGGATCCCTCGCTTCTCTCCCTCCTCTCCCCCTTTCTCTCCCCCCACTCCTTTTCTTTCTTTGGCTGTCTTGGCACAAGGCGCACGGAAATAGACCTAATTAACCGCTCGGCCCGCTGGGAAATCCGCCATGCAAATTAACATTTTTAAAATATCGTCATGATATCATTTGAGAAATTGTGACGCCAATTTTTCACACACGGGTTCTGCGTCTTAGCGCGTACGTGTGTGGCGGGTCGGCCAATCGCTGCAATCTTCAGGTCATCTGGACCGTGTGTGTGTGTGTGTGTGTGTGTGTGTGTGTGTGTTGAGGGGTCTGGTGGGCAGAGAGGAAGAATGGATGAGCCGGTTTGGCCACTAGCTGGGTACTGGAGCCCAACAAAACCATCTGTCCCAGAGTGAAAGGGGGGGAGGGGGGCGTCAACCCCTCCCCGCAGACCCCAGCTTAAAGCCTCCGTGTAGGAGGAGAGATGTTTTAATTAGGAAGCACGTCTCATCACTTTAATGAGTAGCTCAGCCTGAGTGCGGCAGGACGGATTGATGGAACAGAGGTGTGTGTGTGTGTGGGGGGGGGGGTCCTCTATCCACACCACCCTCATTTAACACAATATAAACATTCTGTTCGCCTCACGGTCACCTGTGGAAGGCTGCGTTCAGGAACATCGGGATTTTCGAGCAGTTCCACCAGCGCCGCTCTCGCTCATAATTCATCTGCTTTGATGCTCCATGTCATAAAAAAGAGATCAAAGCTGATTGATCAGATCTTCTCACGCTGACGTTATCGCTTTCATCAGTTTGTCCACTAAAGAAGATGTTTGTCTGTCCGTGACCGGAGCTGACGAGGTTTTACTGGCACGCGTATTGATGACGTGGGACTGATCGATCCGGCCCTTTAGTGGGCGCAAGCCACGGATTTTTAGGAAGATCCTAAATATGGATGTAAGGTTGTGGGTGTGGATGGTTGAACTACTCTTATCTCCGGTGGTTTATCTCCTCAGCAGCTTTTCGGTCATTTTTGGCACGAGGAAGAGCAATTTAAGCGTTTATGCGCAATAACATCAGTCAGTCGGAGAATATCCCACCCTGACATATGTCTGCTTGTTTACTAGTGCTTGTTTACATAAATACAAAGTGTTGTTGGGGGTGGAGGAGGGTTGGGGGTGTCCAGGACCTCGGAGGGGGTGGAAATGGTGGTGAGGATTCGTTACCAGTATGAGACAGGGCTGGGAAATTAATAACAATTTGTGGCAGATAATTACTTATCAATTAAAGCTGTTATCCTGCCTAATTAGGCGACGTTCATTAAATTCAGCCAATTTAAAGCGTAATCAAAGTTAGCAGGGCCTGACAGCATGACGGAGGAGCGCCCCCTACTGGAGGAGAGGAGGCGAGCCACCCCAACGGCTGCTTTAAACACAGCTGGTCTTGAATTATCCTCAAAAACCTGTTTACAAATGTAAATGTAGAATATTCAAAGTCATTAAAGCTTTACAGCCTTCATAAAGCTTCCAGAACTCCCAGCAGCTGTGTGCCGTTAGACTATGTAAACTGGTACCAGTTTAACATTTAACATAAATAAATGATTGTTTAAGGAAATATATAAATATATTTAAGAATAACTAAATACATTGAAGACTTTAAAATTTAAGCTATTAGGAAAAAATTGGGAGATAAATATTAATTCATTTTGTTTTTGTACACTTAGATGTCATTTGTTTCTTAAAGCGGTCCAAACCTCAGATTTAGACAATATCAACCTTTATAACCTTTAAGTTGGTGATTTACTGCAAAATTATTATATAATGTTGAATAAATTAGATTCTGCTTCAAAGGGTTTTTACTTGCATCTCTTTTGAAGTTTTGATTTGTTTTATGTTGTTAATCAACGTCAGACCAGAAACAAATTCAAATATGCATAAAAATGATATGAAGTCATCTTTCTGTGATGTGTGATTTTGTCACTTTTGATTTTTAGTCTTTTTTCCCTGAATCAGGCCCACAGAGCACAGCCTCCCTCACAAGGCCTCCTCACCAGGAGTGAGTTAATTAATATTGGCTCTTGTTGGTTCTAGTTAATGAATGAGTGAATTATGCACCTCTGGGACGCTGCCTCCCCGATCGCTTTAAATTATCCCCCACACCCCTCTTTTAACATTGTCCTCCAATTTCCCCACTCTGATCCTGCACTGATGGGGTCCCTGTCAGCTACCAGACCGTGACACACACACACACACACACACACACTGCCCCTGCAGTCTCCATCTGTCCGTCTTTGTCCTGCTCGAGTGTGTTTTAGTTCTTTGTCTCCGGCACATTTATTGACGCCTCTCTTTTTTTAATTCAGCACTTCTGCCTGACCTCGCATCCTCGCCTCGGCGTGGCAAATAACTTCCATCCCATTAACTCATTTGAGAGGGGACGCTAGTCAAACAAAGGTTGGCTGCAACCTGATCCACACACACACACACACACACACAAAGTTGGTCAAAGAGAGGAAAGATCCATATTATTTGCATTAAAAGCTTCATACCGTGAAATTCATTTATAATTACAAAACAGGGCTCTGTGTGTGTTATGCAGATTAGAGATACTTGCGTGTGTGTGTGTGTGTGTGTGAAGTGAAGAGCTCAGATTGGTTATTTTGTGATATGCTAAGGCAGAATGTATGCTGACAGATTGCAATTATCCCGTTATTGTAATTGTCAGAGTCAATTCTGTGCAGGCAGCATGAGAAAGAGGCGGATTGCTCACGACTGTCTCTCTGACCCAGGGTGTCAGTCTGCTTTTTACATGCTGATGCTTAAACAAACACGCTGCTGTCAAACCATCACCGACTGTTTAAACAGGGGTTCAGACTATGCTCAGCTGTCTGTAATAGGTGGGTGCACGAAACTGTTATTTCATGTCTATATATTAAAAATAAAACTATGGTAATATATACTTGATAACACCATTATTGATAAGAATTAACTCCGTTAACTAGTTTACCTGTCCTTCAATTTTTTAATTTTATTTTAGATTTTTTTAATCGTTGCACTCAGCCATATGGATCTTTAGCGCCCCTTTGTGGCGTAAAAGGACAATTACAGCAACGTTACGCGTTCATTAAAATTGAACCCAGAAATTGTATATTAAAAAAAAGAATTAATGTACCCACGACAATAACTGTCCCCAAAACAATAATTGTGGGAAAACTTAAATCTTACATTTAATATTTTAACACTTTTGTTAAAATATTCCACTATTTAAGGTGTTATGGTGCAAATTCCACCATATTAATATTACTGTGCACCCACCTTTAATGTAACAGCACCTAATAATAAATACGTGATAGTGTGGGGTATATTTCCAGGACACTACATCGTCAGCTAATGAATTTGGTTGCTTTTTATGTTTTTAACTTTGGCCAAAGTCGTCAAAGCGTTCGCGTGTCCTTATCACGTGACCAGCACACCTGAACGTATTTGTGATCGATTGCAGCTCCTCCGCCGCCACCTCGCTGACACCCAAACCACGAAGCTCGGCCTGTGTTGGGATTCGTGATGGCCGAGTCTCGGAGAGTCCATCTAACCACACTGGCTCGTTATGTCCCACCGTCTTCCTTTGCGTCCGATGCTCGGGAGGCGGAGATCCAACCGGACCGACCCGCCGACACCGACACGGTCCGCCTGGTCCTCACCTTGTTCGAGCCGGATGAGCAGAGTTTCCCAGAGTTCAGCTACAGTCAGCTCGTTGACAGGAAGGTGGGATCTTTATTTAATCTGAAAAAAGAAATAATAAAAAATCTTTACGGTTAAGTCCACCCTGAACCGTCACATACTGCATTTTAGTCAACATTTGGATACTTGTTTGAATATGTTGTGGGCACATATCTAATTTATTATGTTCTTGTCCTGTTTTCTTTATGGACTCCTCCAGTTATTGTCCATATCAACTGATAATGTGGGTTATTCCTCTCAGAAGTGTCCTAATCATGAACATCCCACATTTTTTAGTGCAACAGAACCGAAGACAAAGTCTCGCTGAGCAGACTGGTGGAGGAGAGGAGAGAAAAGGATGAAGCTGCTGCTCTGGCGGAGATAATGGAGGAGAAATATGTGAGAAAAGTGGAAATTTGAACACTTTTTTTATTTCAACAATAAAGAAACTGTGCTCTGTCTCCACAGGGCGGCAAAGCCAAGAAAAGCGATCGGATTCAGGACCTGATTGATATCGGATATGGTTACGACGAAGACGACTCATTCATCGACAACTCGGAACCCGTACGTAAACGTTTGCCCGTTCCTAATCCTGATGTAGGTGCTGACGGCTCCTCTGACGGGTTTCAGTACGACGAGTTTGTCCCGGCCTCCCTCACCACCAAGTTTGGCGGATTCTACGTGAACTCGGGCGTCCTGCAGTTCCGCCTGACCTCTGACCCCAAGGATGCGTCACGTCCCAAAACAGCTGAACCCGCAAAAGTGAGCAGTGTGAACGTGCTGGTCACGGGATTAACGACATTATAGCTGGACAGGTTAACGTTTTTAATATTCCAGAAACGTAAAATTAATCTGGGACAGCAGAAGCCAAAGAAGAAGGCGTGCAGAGAAGATGGAGGGATGATAACGGATGAGGATCCTAAAACCAGGTGAGCGGCGTTTCCCCCTCCTCTTGGTTAACCAGGCTTACTTCTCTCTGCTTTGTTTTTTATTTTTCTTTCAGCGCTCCGTCTGAAGCTAAAGCAGACAGCAAAGTGAAGAAGAGGAGGAAAAAGACCGTTGGAACGCTGAGCGTCACCAGCATGCTGAAGAAGTTCCAGAGGGAGAAGGAGAAGGGGCGGCAGAAGGAGGCGGCAGCTCCCACAATCTCTCTGTGCCCTGCGGACGCGGCAGGGGGCGGGGCCTCAGGGTTGACTGACCCTCTCCTCAGTTTGATCGGATCCACCAATGAGCAGGCGCTGATCCAGGCAGCCAGCGCGGTGGACTTCGACATCGATTTAGACTCGTTACTGGAGGCCAGTGAAGGGGCGGCGGTACCCCAGCCTGCCGCCGACCCACAGCTCTTCCTGCCAAAAACAGATGACTTCCCTCAAGCTCCGCCCCCAGACGCTCATCACTCAGACCAAACCAGTGCAACTTCTCCACACCAGTTTGTCTGCCTGCCAGATGGAGTTCCTGCAGGCCTGGCGGCGGCCATTGAGAAGCTGGCAGTGGTGAGGCTGTTGTCATTTGTCGGGTTTACTCTGAATACGCCGCGTATGCAGATGTGTTGTCATTTGTCAGGCTGCCAGGACCGCGGAGGGGGAATCAAAACTAAAGTTCTTCACACCGGAAATCAACGCCATCCTGCTGGAGTGAGTTGTCCAGCAAACCTCTGGCATCTTTGAGACGAAGCAGATGCTAAGCTAATGCTAACCCGCGTCTCTCCTCCAGCATCGAGCTGCAGTGTCGGGAACATGGCGGACAGCTGCGCTCCAAGGTCTACACGCACCTGTCCTCCTTCCTGCCCTGCAGCAGAGACACCGTCCTCAAACGCGTCAAGAGGCTGCTGCTCGCACACACGGTCGCTGTTCCTGAAAGGCACGCGGCGGGAGGTCGTTTTCTGACTTTGACGTCTGATTGGTTGAATTCGGGTAAGGAGGAGCCTCCTGATGCAGAAGGTCCTCTGCAGAAGCTGAAGGAGGCCGTCGGCAGGGCCATGCCGGAGCAGATCGCACGCTTCTGTGAAACCTGCGACATGTACGAACAAATCAAGTCTTCCAGGTGAGTTCCTCCTCCGCTGGTGTCCCCTGGACGGAACGTGTGTTCTGTTTTTTGAACAATAAATAAACGATTGTCCTCGTTTTAATGATCAGAGCAGCCGAGGAGGAGAAAGACGTCGGGCAGAAACTGAATCCTGCTGCCGAGGACAACCTGGAGGAGAAGGGCGGGAAGCGAGGGCCAAGGAAGATGTTCAGA
This sequence comes from Pao palembangensis, assembly GCA_015343265.1. Taxonomy (NCBI): domain Eukaryota; kingdom Metazoa; phylum Chordata; class Actinopteri; order Tetraodontiformes; family Tetraodontidae; genus Pao; species Pao palembangensis. The sequence goes on along the minus strand of CM027089.1, from coordinate 1,691,527 downwards.
TGGACGGAAGAAATCAGGTGGAATGTTTTTGAAATTCTTTCCTGCGCTTCCTCGGTCTGGGAGAGTCTGACACTTGTGATTGGTCTGAACCTGCAGGGAGTGTCTGCGTCAGGTGTTAAAGGCGAAACTGCAGAAGAAGCAAAAGGAGAAGGGCAGCCAGGAGCTGGAGGACTTCCTGAAAACCCTGTTGGACAACGAGGTCAAACCGCTGTGGCCCAAAGGATGGATGCAGTCGAGGTAAACGGCTGCAAATTCAGACATCCAGCCATCAGGAGCAGACTGATGTGATCCGTCTCTGCAGAGTTCTGATGAGGGAGAGCAGGAAGGTTTTAGGCCTCCTTCCATCCTTACTGTGAGTAGGAGGAGGAGAGGACCCTCCTCATCTGCAGCAACCTTTAAACGGATGTTCTGCTTTGATAAGCAGCCTGTGTTTTCAGTGTGAAGAAGGTCCGAGCAGAGAAGAAGCAGCTGGTCAGCGGCGGTCCTGCAGCTCCGTCAGACGACTGCGCCGTCCTTCAGGGATCTCCGCAGATGACGGAGGCCTGGACACAGCCTGAGCGTAGACCCGGCGGGATGGAGGCGGCAGCTGCTGGTTCCTCTACACCTGCGGGGTCAGCCGGACGCCCTCCGGTGAGATCTGCCCCGGGGCCGTCGCCCCTGAACCTCCTGGCCGATCAGGCGCTGGCGCGGGAGCAGCCTCTGCTGCTGTCCCAGGAGCTCCTGGCTGCAGCCGTTGCCAACTACACACACTCGGTGAAGAAGTGGAGCTTTCCGCTGGACACCAAGAGCCCTCCGCTGCCTCCTCCACCCCCCCAGTCCAGCCCGGTGGAGTTCCCGGTGAGCAGGGTGTACCACCTGCTGCCACTGGGAGACCTGGCCAGGCACATGGATGCTGGTCAGACCATGGACAGCACTGACGTCTCCATCCAGTAAGGACACACAGTCCCCACAAACCCTTCAGGCTCCAGTAAAAACACGTCTCAGTCACGCGTCTGCAGCCAAAATAACCGGCTGCTTCTTTCCTCTAGATGACGGACGGCTCCTGAGGAGCTTCAGAGCACCAGGAAACACACAGCTACTCATCTGGCGTTTCCGAAAAGTCCCGATGAAGCAGCTGAGGGACCTCACAGAGGTTTGAAGCACTTTAATGAAGAGCAGAGAAACTGCTGATGTTGAAATTAAACAGGAATGACTTAAAAACAATGAAAAATTGACTCCATTTGGATTAGTAAATGGCTCAAGTGCAGATTTAGAAACAACCACAAAGGTGTAAATTAAAAAGAAAGGTATCAAATATTGGTTGACTCCTTTGAGGGATATTTGGAAAGTTGCTCAAGCCTGGGATCATGCAGCAGTGAGGTCAGAGGGCTCAAAATAAAACCATAATGGCCTCAAAAAGTTCAGCGTGTCACAAACGGAGGTTTTCCGAAGTCTCCATTTTCTAGATCTCAACACTCATCAGTGTCACAATAATGAAAATGGCTGTTTTGAGCCTTTTCCCAACTCAGACATCCTTTTTTTTAGGTTCTCTTTGATCGCTTCACATCATAAATGTACCTGAGCAACTCTTGAAAGGGCAACTTTAATTAGCTTCAATGAGCAGCGTTAAACGAAGCCGACAACTGATCAGTGTGGAAGTAGGAAGAAAGTTTAACTGGCATCAGTTCTTCCAGACGGATGGCAAAAAGCACAGGGGTCCTTCAGGAGGGTTTTACATCCAGTTAACCATGTGCACGAGCGCCACGAGAAGCAGGAAATGTCTGTCGCAGCTGTTTGCACTTCCTGAAAAGAAAAAAAGATGATGAACTGAAACTTTCCTCTCCTACAAGTGTGAAATGAGGCTTCTGACCTACCATGGCCTCCCAGAATTTCCACCTCTACTGTAAAGTTTTTCAGTTCCAGAGGCCCTCTGGCCAGGACTGTGTATTTCCCAGCATGCTCTCTGCTGGAGTGGGCCGGCAGGACGACCGCCTTGCCGTTTCTGTACCAGGTAACCAAAGGGGGAGGGTTCCCCCTCACCTCGCAGCTGAGGCGCTCTCCCTCCCTCACCCGCAGTTTGGTGGGACAGATGAGCTGAGGACCGACTGGAAAAGCAAAATGAGGAAAGCACCGACCGTTAGCATTAGCACAGCTAGCCATGTAGCTAGCTATAGTTGGACACTCCATCGGAGCTGGGGTCAACTCACAGAGGACCACGGCTGTTATCTTCTCTGATGTCACCACTGGAGGGTGCAGGGGTCCATCTGGTCCCAGCTTTAGCTTGGTCTCACACCAGTACTGGACGCCATCATCATCTCTGTGTGGCGTGATGGTCAACGTGAAGACTTCAGTCACTGGGGTCGCGACGCAGTTTTTGGTCTGCAGCGTACTTAAGGCAGTCGTTCCTTTGTAGAAGGTCACAGTGAGGTTCTCCACAGGGGCAACATCCTGCACGTCGCACTGCAGCGTGTACCGCTGACCCTCCAGCACCGGCCCGGTGTGGTTCACAAAGCTGATGGAGACCTTCTCTGGAGGCTCTATGGAAACAGGTCAGCAGATGAACCACACACAAGGGTCTCCATGCCTGTCCAGCGAGACAGAACTCACTGTAGACCACAACGGGGAGCTTAAGGAAGCACTGCCCCCACTGGTCGGAGATGGCGAAGCACATGGGCTTGATGCCCCACTCGGTCATCCTGTCCACGCTCCACACCAGGAAACTCTCTGTTGTGGCTCCAGGAGATGCCTAAACGTGCAGAAAGATGGACTTTGAGCTCAGCGTGTTCCACCAAGGCTGGCCGTTCTGTCTCCTGGACGACAGATTTTCTTACCAGTGAGACTTCCCAGCCAAGAACTGGGAAACCCGTCTGGTGCACCGAGCAGTTGACCGTGACCGGATCACCAAACCTGCGACAAGAAGGTGACACGGATCTAAACGCAGCAGGACAGTGACCTCTGCACCACCCTGGAATCAGACGCGTACCTGACGACCAGAGCGGAGGGCGACATCGTCAGGAGGCACCTGTCCTGCTCTGAGTCGGCAGGGGGCCGGGCGCTGAGCGGAGGAGGAGGGCGGATAGACGGAGATGGAGGAGAAATTTGTGATGGAAAAGCTGGAGCAGGTGTGTAAAGAGGGGAGGAGGCTGAGGTCAGGGGAGGAAGAGAAGTACAAAGGTTTAATATACAGACCTGATTGGAGAAGTGTTTCCTACTGTAAGCTCATGGCCTTTCTGTGTAACGGGGGAGGGGGGGAGGCTGAATTTTGCCATCTCGCAGAATACTCCTTTTAGCTGAAATGGTGAACAATGGTTTCATTGGGCCCTGAATACACCCAGCGTGTTCCTCTGAGGAAGGAAGGACACCCTGCCCAAGTCAATAGACCTCGCTCCTCTTTTCTATGACTATTGTTCCACTGGATCCTGGGCTTGTTCTGCTGCCTATCAGATGATCTCTCATTTTGGCTCATTAGGGTGTGTGACAGACAGAGAAACGCCCGTGCTGTGACTGTTTGACTGCTGTGACAGGCTGATTAAAGGCTGTTAAACAGCCTGGAGTCTTAGAACAGTATTAGAGAGGATCCTTTCAGACCTGATTTAATAAACAAACACAAAATCCATCTTACTGCTGCTGCTGAAGCTGGGTGCTCAAACACAAACATTGGGTTTGCCTTTAAAAATAAACGTGCTTCCAGCGATGCTAGCAGTAGACGGAAAAGTTCAAGGTCACGTTTGATCATGTTGCACCGCCGCTGCTCTGATCTCCCACACATACTATAGAATTAAATGCATCTTAAATGTATTGTCAATAATATCGATATATAAATATTATTAATCATAATCTAATATTAAGATGATAAAGTATTCAGTCAGCCTGTGGTTGATCTGCTCACCTGTGAGGAGGTGTCACTGTCTTTATCTCACCTGTGTGTGTGTGTGTGTTTACACTCACCTGAGCCACTCAGGATGAGCAGCAGCAGCGTGGCGGTCCATCCAGATGTTGTCATCCTTCTTCACGTTCTCCTCAAGAGTCTCCAGTCTCTCTCAAATGCCCGTTACAGGCTGTGTGACGCCAGCATCGTCGCGGACCCAGGCTTCTCAGAAAAGCTTGGGTGTGTGTGCATTTGTGTCGCGTGTGTGTGTGTTTTGCTTGTGTGATCCTGAAACTGGTGATGAGGAGATTCCTTTTGCCCTGGCCCCTGAAATCCACTGTGGGCGTTCTCTGTTGGTATCGGGAGAGGAAGGAAGGGAGGGTCAAGAATAATGCGGCACAGTTCTGGAGCGGAGGGCAAGAATGAGTGTGTGCTGGGTGTCACACGCGGTAGCTGTGGCAACGTGTCATCTGTGGTGGTCTCTTCTGACCTTTATTTTTGACTACAGTAACGTTTATTTTTCAGCCTGAGACTTTCAAGGTTCTCCTGCAGCATCTCTCTGACAATGTCTGGTCCGTGAAGGTTCATTATGGGGTGTGATTTCGATCGTTTGCTGAATATTGGCTCAATTTTAAATAGATGTTTGGCGACCTCCAGTGGAGAGAACACAGGTCGCAGGCATGAAGTGCGATACATTAACGATTATAGCAGAGGAATAATATTAACAGTAAAGTTTATTTTATTTAGTAAAGTTTTTATGTGGACAAACATGACCTGGTGATGCATTTTGACAGCTACTTGCACTTGTTAATGTTCTGCTGGCGGCTTCCTGTTACATCAAGCGACATCGACGGTTTCCGTCTGTCTTCTCACCGACTTGCCAGATTTAAATAAAACACATTGATTTATGAAAAACTATGAAATGCAACCGCATTTAAAGACACGACGCAAACGAAGGTGAGTGAAGTCTGGGTTGCTGTTTTTCCACTTTTATTGACTGAAACCACACGTGCGTCCACGTTATGTATACAAAGCTGTCGCTTGGATTGAGTTTCTGCCATAATTGTATAGATTTGAACCTAATTTTCTCTTCTTTTTTTTTTTATTAATGCAGATAATACAGACTCAGGCAGAACACTCCTTTTTGCGTCGTGATGTAATTTCCCCATCACATTTAAGGAATCCGCCGTTACTCTGCCTCACACACCTGATGCGCAAAGATTTATTTTAAGTTGCGCGTGAGGATTTCCGGGTTGAAATCTCTCGGGCATCAGCTGAACTGTCACTTTCAGAATCGTCTCACTTCCTGGGTTCTCAGGCATAAAGCTACGCCATTTCTTCCAACGGTATTATGCTCATTTCATGTTTATTATCTTGTTTGTGTGTTCATCGCACGTTATCACATTGAAATGCTAAACTCCTCCTGGACTCTTCTTCCTCGCCAGTGTAAGAAAATATGCTGGTTGAAGAGCTTCTGCTCAAGATCCTGGAAGACCTGCTGAAGGCCGAGTTTGATGACTTCAAGTGGTTCCTCACACTGGACATCTTGGGAAACTGTAAGCCCATTCCCAGAGCCCACCTGCAGGATGCATCCCGCACTGACACTGTGGACAAACTACTGAGGAGCTACGGCGAGGAGACGGCCGTGAAGATCACCGCTGAGGTCCTGAAGAAGATGAAGATGAACAAGGATGCAGAGGAGTTAATGAGGTTATACACTGCAGGTGAGATCGACACAAATTCAACTCAAATGTCTGTATAATTTCAGAATCACAGCATTCTGAATATCTATGTTCCTTTCTTCCATCCACAGGAAGAAGCACGCCATCTTCCTCCTCTTCCTCCCCCTCTGCTCAGTCACCTCATGCTGTGATGACAGCTCAGGAGGGGAGCGTGATCATCGCTCCGACCATCACCGTTGGCTCCACCACAGCGTGCAATATAAGCATCAACAACTAAAGCAACCAGCAGCAACCAGATCCAGACGTCTGCGACAGCCTTGCAACGGTCTTAGGTTATATTTGAAAATATACATGATTTTTTAAAAATTCATTTTGTTTTTTTAAAAAACTATTAAAAAATCACAGGGAATTTTCCATTTTGGAAACAAATCTTTTTAGCCAATAAACTATAAGCTGTGAGAAAGTGTTTATATATATATATATATATATATATATATATATATATATATATATATATATATATATATATATATAAATATTTTTTTTTCCTTTACGCAGATTTTTATTATGTACTTATTATATTTCTTAGTAAACAGTAAAACGAGCACTGTAGCCTGTATTTTCTGAACTCTGCCGTAAATATTGGCACATCCTTTTTTTTTTTTTAGTTGCGCAGTTTCTTTGAATATATCGTGTCGCAAGTGGAATTATTCTCTGTTTATTTGGAGCTGCTCTTTTGTGGCTTTTCTTATTTTACAGTGTTTGAATTTAAGCTGCAGCACCGTTCAGGTCTCCGTAGGAAATCCTTCAAAGGCAAGCTTATTTGCTTACATGGCAACCAGCTGATTACGTCCAACGTGGAGCTTATGATGACTTTCGTTAGCGTTGTAACCGGAAACTCGCAACCGCGCACAAAAAAAAATAATAATTATTGGTCAGTTTTAATGATGTGATCATATAAGCGAACAAGCCAGTTACGTGTTGAATAATTCATTAATAAACACAAAAAACGTTCATACCTACTTTTTTGTTGCTACTGAATATTTTGTCCACCTTTAGACCACGTGACCCGGAAGTGTGGGCCGTTGTCGGTGTGACGTCTTGTCCTGGGAAGTCAAACCAGGAAGTCAGAGTTTGTTAATTGAAGGCTAACTGTTATCTTTCGCGATGTACTCACATTCGTGAGCATTTAATCTCGCCGTTAATTGAAAAACTTACAGTTAAATAAGTAATAGTGTGAATTTATATACTTGTACCTCGCCTCGTCTCACATCGGGACTGCTGGCTTTCTAGCTATTTTACCATCTGGCTCAGACTTTCGGTGGCTAACATTAGCAGTTGTGGTTAGCAAGTCGATAACTGACTAGTGATGGCTGTGGCACACAAGAGTTGTGTCGTTTCTGCCTATTTACTTGTCACACTGCTGTCGGCGTGCAAAGCAAGGATACACAATCTCACTTTGACCGTAAGACCACTGCTTTAAGAATTTCAATCGGCGTTAGCTAGCTAACGTGATGCAGTATGCTTTTTGGAGTCCTCCAAAGCTATTTTTATATTGTTAGGTAGTGGTTTATTTAGGTTACATAAAATGTGATGTCAAATTGCGGTCACGTTGAGATTCAGTGTAATAAGTTTGTTGTGATGTTGAACTAACTCAGGACACGTGTAACTGGTGGCTGTGAAATAGTGACGTGAAATAGTGTGAAGCAGGTTGGCAGGTCTGACTTTTGTTTTTCTTTGTCTTTACAGAACGAAACTCGATATTACATCGACCTCAACAACTTTGGTTTCTTTCCTAATGGGGCTCTGGATGTCAACTTGACTTCTTTGCGCCTTCCGGAGAAGGTGGTCAACTACAGCGCACATCCGGTAAGTGTGTGTTACACGTATTTATAAACGTGTTGAATGGCTTGTTTTTATTTGATAGCGTTAGTCAAAAGACAGGCTGCTAAAAGTGAGTATTTTTGTACGTTACGTATTTCTGGATGAGATATCATCTTGGTTTTATGTTTAACAGTGTTGTAAACACCATTTTACTTTTACGTCATTTTCTTCGATTGTTATTTTTACTTTGCAGTGAATCAGAGAAAGAATTAAAATAACCTGTAGAGAAACGAAAGTAGGAAAATTTGTTAATATATAATATAGATAAAAACACGATCCATGTTGTGGGACAAAGCATGTTCAATCATTGTTAGTGCTAATTCAACAGGTTTTGCTGGTACTCATTTATTTACTCTATTGACAAGGCAGGGTTTCGATGCAAAGTACAATTTGGGTAATTCATGAGTCGCCTTCAAATAACACTAACTCCAGCCCATATTCATCTTTCTGAATATTATTAAATCTGTTAATGGTTGATGTTACATGCTTTTGCGCCACTGTCTGATCTCATTTTGTAACTCTCTCTAGGTTGGTTTCAGCCTGTCGAGGTCGCGTGTAAATGGATTCATGTCCTACGCAGTGAGTGCATCCCACCATCTTTTTCTTCAGAATATAACAAACATTAGATTCAGCTCATATATATGTGGTTTGCATTATTCTATGTAGTCAACCTTTACAATTACATTGTAACTTCTGCCAAGTCCTGGTTAATCTTGTTGTTTATGTTTTTTCAGATGGTTTTATGTGAAAAGGGAGGCTTTTATAGTCTTTTTTACTGTTGTTTGTTTTCTCCAGGGAAAAGAGATGGAGACATGTCTGCTCAGTGACACACAGCTGAGCGACACTGGGCCTCTCATTCTCTTCCTCATTGACATCAACAGTCTGAGGTTCGCGTTTTAATATCATTCAGTAAAAGTTTGTTTCACCGACATAAAATCAGGGTTTTCACCAACAGTCTTTATGGTTTGTGTAGCGTCAGTGTGAAGGTGATGGGTCAGCCGGATAACATCTTAATCTCCAAGCAGACGCCTAAAGCCCCTAAAAGTAAGAATTTTTCAGCTTTCAGCCTTCCTTCACTTATGGTGATAAATGTGAGTATTTCCTCACTG